>JANSTR010151719.1:0-29822 GCA_025434805.1 Antipathozoanthus remengesaui | reverse complement strand
CCTCCTCTTCTGTGAGTTCTACTCCCGTGTCACTGCTCTAAATTTGAGTGTTGTCCTTTCCTGTGAATTTTCTCCTTCGTGACTCCGTTTTGCCTTTGAGTTGCCGTCCCCTGTCTGTGCGTTCCCCTCGTCTTACTCCTGCCTGCGATTATTTCTTCCCAGTGTCTCCTTTTGTCCTTTAAACCCCCCTCCCCTGTAAGTTCTCCTGTCATGTCACTCTTCCTAATTTGTGAGTTTTCCTTTCCTGTCATGATGTCTCCCCTTTAACTCCCCTTTTTCTGCGAGTCCTTCTCCCCTGTGAGTTCGCCTTGTGTTACTGCTGCCCATTTGTGAGTTCTCCTTTCCTGTGATTATTCGTTTTGTGTGACACCACTTGTCTTGTGAGTTTCCTTCCTCTGTGTCTACTCCTCTGTTATCACCCCTCCTATTTTGTGAGTTCTGCTTTCTTGTGATTATTTTGTCTTCTGTGAGTCGTTTTCTTCTTTGAGTCCCTTTCCCGTGTGAATTCTCATTTCGTTTTATACCTCCTAAATATTGAGCATTTCGTACCCGGTATAATATTTCCCCTGTGACTCCCTTTCTACTAAAAGTCCCGCTCGCCTATGAGCTCACGTAGTATTAGTCCTGCTTATTTGTGAGTTCTCTTTTCCTGTGATTATTTTTTCCTTGTGACTGTGCTTCTCTTTAGAGTTCCCCTCATCCGTGAGTTCTACTCTCGTGTCAGTACTCCTAATTCTGAGTTTTCCATTTCTGGGAATATTTATTCCCAGTGACTCCCTTCCCAATTATGTTTTTATCTGTTTTCACTCCTCCTACTTTGTGAGTTATCTTTTCCTCTTGATTTGATTATCCTGTGACTCCACTTCTGTTTTCAGTCTCCTTCTCCCGTGAGTTCTCTTGCGAGTCCCCTTTTCCTGTGAGTTCTCTTTGTATTAGTTCTGCTCATTTGTAAATTCTCCTTTCCTGTGATTATTTCTCACCTGTGACTTGTCTTCTTCTGTGAGTACCCTTCCCTTCTTAGTGTTTCTTCCGTTAGTCCTCCTTATTTGGGATTTCTCTTTACCTGACATTCTTTTCCTTGAGTCCCTTGCCTCTGTGAGTACCCCTCGTTTGTGAGTTCTTCTCCCGTGTCACTCCTCCAAATTTGAGAGTTATTTTTTTGCTGTGATTGTTTTTCTGTGACTCTCCTTCTGCTGTGAATCCCATTTCCTTGAGCGATCACCTCGTGTCATCCTTCTATTTTGTGAGTTTTCTTTTCCTGTGATATTTCTCCATTGTTACTCACATTTTCCTGTGAATAATCCTCCCCTGCGAATTCTCCTTTCGTGTTCCTCCTTCTAATCTGTGTGTTCTCCTTTTCTTTGATTATTGCTCCCCTGGAAGTTGCCTTCTTTAATGAGTTGCCTTACCCTGTAAGTTGTCGTTTCGTGTTATTCCTCCTAATATGTGAGTTATTTTTCTTGCCGATTATTTTTCCCTGAGTATCCTCTTCTCATAGGAGCGTCCCTTGCCTGTGAGCTCTCCTCCTGTTAGTCCTACTGTGTTCTTCTTTCCTGTAATTGTTTTCATTTGTGATTGTATTTCTTCTGCAAGTTCCCATCATTTGTGAGTTATACTCTAGTGTCAGTCCTCCCTTTTTTTGAGTTGTCTATTTCTGTGATTACTTTCTGCCAGTGACTTCCCTTCTCCTCCGAATGCCCTACCTCGGTAAGTTCTTTACTCCTGTTTGTCTTTCTAATCTGTCAGATCTCCTTTCCTATGATTTTTTCTGCCAGGTGACTCCCCTTCTCCTGTGAGTTTGCTGCCTGTGAGTCTTTTTCACATGTCACTTCATCTGCTTTGTGAGTTCTCCTTTCCTGTGATTATGTCTCCATGTGACTCCTCTTTTCCTGTGAATCTCCCCTGTGAGTTCTTCTCTGGTGTTCCTTCTCGTAATCTTGTGCTTTCCTCTAATTATTTTTTTCCTGGGACTCGCCTTTTCCTGTGAGTTCTTTTACCCTGTAAGTTCTCGTTTCGTGTTATTTCTCCTAATTTGTAAGTTTTTCCTGTGATCATTTCTCCCCTGTGATTCCCCTTCTCCTGTTGTACCCCACGCCCGTGAGTTCTCTTCTCGTATTCCTACTCCTAATCTTTGAAATCCCCTTTCCTGTGATTATTTCTTCCTCTGTAACTTCCTTTTGTTCTGTGAGTCCCCGCACCTGTGAGATCTAATGCTCTGTCACTCCTCCAAATTTGATAGTTCTCCTTTCCTGTGATTATTGTTTCCCTTTGCCTCCCCTTCTCCTGTTAGTCCCTTTCCTTGAGCATTCTCCTTGCGTTAGTCGTCGTACTTTGTGAGTTTTGTTTTGCCATGAATATTTCTTCCTTGTAACATTCCTTCTCCTGTTAGCCCTCCTCTTGTGTGAGTTCTCATTGTGTTAATACTGCTGATTTGTGCGTTCTCCTTTCCCGTAATTAGCCTCTTCCTTGTGACTCCCCTTCTGCTTTGAGTCCCCTTCCCCTGTGAGTTCTGCTCTGCTGTCTTTCCTTTTACTTTGTGAGTTCTGCCCTGACTCTCCATCAGTTCCTGACTCTATGTCAGTCCCCATCTTCTGTGAGTGCTACTCCCGTGTCATTCCTCGTAAATTTTTCTTTTCTGTGATTATTTCCCCCCTGTGACTCCCCATCTACTGTGAATCCTTCTGCCTTGTGAGTTCTCCAGTTGTGTTCCTTCTGCTAATTTATGAGTTCTCCTTCCCTGTGATTATTTCTCGCGTGTGATTCCTTTTCTTCTGTGAGTAAACTTTACTTGTGAGTACTCTTCTGTTGTCATTCCACCTACTTTGTGAGTTCTGCTTTCCCTTGATTAGTTCTCCCCTCTGACTCCCTTTCTCTTCTGACTCCCCCTCTTCTGTGGGTCTTTTAGTCTGTGAGTTCTTATTTTGCTCGTTTGACTCCCCTTCTCCTGTGAATCCTCCTCCCCTGTGAGTTCTCTTTATGTTAGTCGTGCTGATTTGTGAGTCTTCATTTCCTGTAATTTTTTTCCGTATGACACCGTTTCTACTATGAGTCCTCTTTGCCTGTCCGTTGTGACTTGTGAGTTTTCAATCACTGTGATTCTTTTCCATATGACTCCATTTCTCCTCTAGTGCCCTTCCCCAATGAGATCTTCTCTCGTTTGTGAGTTCTTGTTTCCTGCTATTATTCTCATCTGTGACTCCCCTTATCCTTTGAGTCTTCCTCCCCTTTCATTTTTCCTCTCATGTCACTGCTTTTGGTTTCTGAGTTCTCTTTTCCTGTCATGATTTCCCTCCTGTGACTCCCCGTCTCCTGTGAGCACTCCTCGTGTTAGTCTTTCTGATTTATGAGTTCTCTTGTCCTGTGAATATTTCTTTCGTGTGATACCACCTATTCTCAGAGTTCTTCCGCTGTGTGTTCTCTCTTTTCGCTCTTCCTACTTTGTGAGTTCTCCTTTCTTGTGATTATATCTCCTTTGTGATTATTTCTCCCTTGTGACTCGCTCTCTCGTGTGAGTCCCCTTCCCCTCTGAGTTTTCGTTTCGTATTATTCCTTGTAATTTGGGAGTTGTCCATTTCTGCGATTATTTGTCCTAAGTGACTCCCTTTCTACTGAGTTTTCCTTTTTTGCCACTGCTCCTACTTGGTGGTTTCTCCTTTGTTTTATTATTTTTCCCTGTGACTCCCGTTCTGCTCTGACTCCCTTTGCCCTGTGAGTTCTTCTTTCGTCTTGCTTTTTATTAACCTGTGAGTTCTCCTTCAATCTGATTATTTCGCCTGTTAGACTCCTCTCCTCCTGTGAATCCCCCTCTCCTATGAGTTCTTCTTGTGTTAGTCCTGCTGAGTTGTGAGTCTTCATTTACTGTGATTTTTTCCCATGTGACACCGTTTCTACTGTGAGTCCCCTTCGCCTGTGGTTCTCCTCTCTTGTCACTCCTCCCAATTTGAGTGTTCTCCTTTCCTGTAATGATTTCTTCCAGGTGACTGCCCTTCTATTGTGAACTCCCCGTGAGTTCTGCTGTCGCGTTCCTCCTGCAAATTTGTGATTATTTCTGTCATGTGACTCCCCTTCTTCTGTGAGTCCCTCTTCCCTGTGAATTGTCTTCGTGTTATTTCTGATCTTTTGTGAGTTTTTTTCTGTGACTTTTTCTCCCGTGTGACTCCCCTTGTTCTGTGAGTTTAAGTTCCCTTTAAGTTCTCTTTCGTGTTAGTCTTGCTCATTTGTGAGTTCTCCTTTCGTGTAATTATTTCTCTCCTGTGACTTTTCTTCTTTTGTGTTTGCTTTTCCCTATCAGTTCTCCTCTCATGTCACTCCTCCAAAGTAGTGAGATTACCTCTCTTGTGATTATTTCTCCACTATGAGTCCCCTTCCCCTGTTACTCTCCCTCCCGTGTGAGTTCTGTTTTTGTATTCCTTTTCCTCATCTGTGAGTTCACCTTTCTTTTGATTATTTCTCCCCTGTGACTCCTCTTCTCTTGTGAGACCCCCTCCCCTGTGAGTTATCCTCCTGTTAGTCCTGCTGATTTGTTAGTTCTCTCACTTGTAATAATTTCTCCCCTGTGATTCCCCTTCTCCTGTCAGTTCTATTTCCCCGTGAATTCTCGTTTTGTAATTTTCCTCCTAAATCGTGGTTCTTCTTTCCTGTGATTATTTTTCCCCTGAGACTGCCATTCTGCTGTGACACCCCCTCGTGAGTTCTTCTTTCGTGTTACTCCTAATTTTTAACTTCTTCTATTTTTATTATTTTTTTCTTTGTGACTGTACTTCTCCTGTGAATTCCCACCCCTGTAGGTTCTACTCTTGTGCCAGTGATCTGAGTTGCCCATTTCTGCGATTAACTTTCCCCTGTGACTTATTTTCTCTTGTGAGTTCCCTTCCACTGTGAGTTTTTCTCTCTTCTCACTCCTCCTACTTTTTAAATTCTCTTTTCCTTTGATTAGTTCTCCACTGTCACTCCCCCTTCTCCCGTTAGTCCGCCTCCCCTGTGAGATCTCCTATCACGTTCCTGCTGCTAATCTGTGAGTTCTCCTTTCCTGTAATTATTTCTCTACTGTGACTCCCTTTCTTTATATATTCTCCTTTCCCTGTGAATTTTCCTCTCATGGCACTTCTCCTACATTGTTAGTTCTTCTTTCCTGTCAGTATTTCTCCACTGTGACTTCCTTTCTCCTATCAGTTGTCATCTCGTGTCATTCCTCCCACGTTGTAAAGTTTCCTTTCTTGTGAATATGTCCCCCCTATGACTTCTTTCTTGTCAGTCTTTCTTTTCTGTGAGTTCTACTTTCCTGTGATATTTTCCCTGTGACTCCCTTTCCTATGAGAGTACTTTCCCCTGTTTTCCCTCTTCTCTTTATCACTACTCCTACTTTGTAAATTCTTCTGTTTGTTGCTATTTCAAACCCTGTGACTCCCGTTCTCCTGTCAATCCCTCCTGTGATTTGTCCTTTCGTGTCACTCCAAATTTGTGAGTTCTGCTTTCCTGTGATTATGTCACATTATCCCTGTGATTATCACATTTTACCTTTCCTTGTGCTGTGAATCTCCCCCTATGATACCTTTTCTTGTGTTTTCCTTCGTATCTGTGAGTTCTCCTTTCCTGTGATTATTTCTCCCCTGTGACAACCCTTTTCCTGTGAGTCCCCTAACCCTGTGAGGTCTCCCTTCGTGATCTTTCTCCTTATCTGTGAGATCCTCTTTCCTGTGATTATTTCTCAATTTCGACTCTCCTTGTGATTCTCCTTCCTCTCTTAGTTTTCCGTTTGTTACTTCTCCTACTTTCTGAGTTTTCCTTTCCTATGGTTATGTCTCCCCTGTGATTTCCCTCCTCCCGTGGGTCCCTCCTGTGATTTCTTTTTTGTCAGTCCTCTTATTTGTGAGTTATCCTTTCCCTCTATTCTTTTTCAACTGGGACTCCTCTTCTCCTAGCAGTCCCCTCCCCTGCGATTTCTCTGTTCTTGTCAAATACTCATACTTTGTGAGTTCTTCTGTTTGTTGTTATTTCTCCCCTGTGATTCCCCTTCTCCTGTGAATAGCTGCTGTGATTTCTTCTTTCGCGTATTGCAAGTTCTGCTTTCCTCTGATTATTTTTCCCATCTGAATTCCCTTCTGCTGCGAATCCCCCTACATGACTCGTGACTACATCTCTCGTGTTCCTCCTCCGAATCTGCGAGTTCTCCTTTGCTGAGATTATTTCTCGCCTGTGACTCGCCTTCTTCTTTGAGTCCCTTTCTGCTGTGAGTTCCCCTTGATGTTATTTCTCCTACTTTGTGAGTTTTTCTTTCCTGTGATTATTTTTCCACTGTGACTCCCTTCCGTGAGTTCTCATTTCGTGTCATTATTTTTCCGCTGGGACTCTCTCTCTCTCTCCTGTGAGTACTCCACTTCTCTGGGTTCTACTCTCCTGTCGCTCCTCCAAATTTGTAAGTTCGCCTTTCCCGTGAATAGTTGTTCCCTGTGACTCCCCTTCTCCTGTGAGTGCTCGTCCCCTGTTATGTTTCCTCCCTGTCAGTTGTCCTCTCGTGCTCCTCCTCCTATTCTGTTAGTTATCTTTTTCTCTGATTATATCTCCCCTGTGACTTGCATTATCCTGTGAGTTCTCTTTTCGTGCTGTTCCTTTTAATTTGTGAATTGTTCATTCCTGTGATTATTTCTGCCATGTTACTCCATTTGTCGAAGAACGTCAATCTCGCCTTTCACTTCCCTCGTGTTAGTCCTACTAATTTGTGAGTTCTCATTTCCTGAGATTATTTTAACGCTGTGAATGTACTTCTGCTGTGAGTTTCCCTCTCCTCTGGGTACTACTCTCGTGTCAGTCCTTATTTGAGTTTTACATTATTGCACTTATTTATTCGAAGTGAATCCCTTTCTCCAGAGACTTCCCCCTGTGAGTTCTCCCTTCGTGTTATCCCTCCTAATTTGTGAGTTCTCCTTTCCTGTTATTATTTCTCCCATGTGACTGCCCTTGTATCAAAGGTCGCCCTCGCCTGTCGCTCTCCTCGTGTTAGTCCTGCTAATTTGTGATTTCATTTTTGAGTTCCCTGTCCTGTGGGTTCTACTCTCGTGTCAGTCCTCCTATATTGTGAGTTCTCCTTTCTTGTTATTATTTCTCCTCTTGCACTCGTCTTTTCCTGTGAGTTCCCCTCCTCTGTAAGTTCCAAAGCCATGTCTCTTATCCAAATTAGGTGACTCCCCTTCTCCTGTGATTTTGCTACCTGTGAGTCTTTTTCTCATGTCACTTCATCTGCTTTGTGAGTTCTCCTTTCCTGTGAATATGTCTCCATGTGACTGCCCTTTTCCTGTGAATCTCCCCTGTGAGTTCTTCTCTGGTGTTCGTCCTCGCAATCTTGTGCTTTCCTCTAATTATTTTTTTCCTGGGGCTCGCCCCGGTAAGTTCTTTACTCCTGTTCCTCTTTCTAATCTGTCAGATCTCCTTTCCTATGATTATTTCTGCCAGGTGACTCCCCTTCTCCTGTGAGTTTGCTGCCTGTGAGTCTTTTTCTCATGTCACTTCATCTGCTTTGTGAGTTCTCCTTTCCTATGAATATGTCTCCATGTGACTGCCCTTTTCCTGTGAATCTCCCCTATGAGTTCTTCTCTGGTGTTCCTTCTCGTAATTTTGTGCTTTCGTCTAATTATTTTTTTCCTGGGGCTCGCCTTTTCCTGTGAGTTCCTTTACGCTGTAAGTTCTCGTTTCGTGTTATTTCTCCTAATTTGTAAGTTTTTTCCTGTGATAATTTCTCCCTTGTGATTCCCCTTCTCCTGTTGTACCCCACGCCTGTGAGTTTTCTTCTCGTATTCCTACTGCTAATCTTTGAAATCCTCTTTCCTGTGATTATTTCTTCCTCTGTAACTCCCTTTGTTCTGTGAGTCCCCGCACCTGTGAGTTCTAATGCCCTGTCACTCCTCCAAATTTGATAGTTCTCCTTTCCTTTGATTATTGTTTCCCTTTGCCTCCCCTTCTCCTGTTAGTCCCTTTCCTTGAGCGTTCTCCTCGTGTTAGTCGTCGTACTTTGTGAGTTTTGTTTTGCCATGAATATTTCTTCCCTGTAACATTCCTTCTCCTGTTAGTCCCCCTCTTCTGTGAGTTCTCATCGTTTTAGTCCTGCTGATTTGTGCGTTTTCCTTTCCCGTTATTAGCTGTCCCTTGTGACTCTCCTTCTGCTTTGAGTTCCCTTCCCCTGTGAGTTCTGCTCTCCTGTCTCTCCTCCTACTTTGTGAGTTCTGCCCTGACTCTCCATCAGTTCCTGACTCTCTGTCAGTCCCCACCTTCTGTGAGTGCTACTCCCGTGTTATTTCTCGTGAATTTTCCTTTTCTGTGATTATCTCCTCCCTGTGACTCCCCTTCTACTTTGAATCCTTCTGCCTTGGGAGTTCTCCAGTTGTGTTCCTTCTGCTAATTTATGAGTTCTCCTTCCCTGTGATTATTTCTCGCGTGTGATTCCTTTTCTTCTGTGAGTAAACTTTACTTGTGAGTACTCTTCTGTTGTCATTCCACCTACTTTGTGAGTTCTGCTTTCCCTTGATTAGTTCTCCCCTCTGACTCCCTTTCTCTTCTGACTCCCCCTCTTCTGTGGGTCTTTTAGTCTGTGAGTTCTTATTTTGCTCGTTTGACTCCCCTTCTCCTGTGAATCCTCCTCCCCTGTGAGTTCTCTTTATGTTAGTCGTGCTGATTTGTGAGTCTTCATTTCCTGTAATTTTTTTCCGTATGACACCGTTTCTACTATGAGTCCTCTTTGCCTGTCCGTTGTGACTTGTGAGTTTTCAATCACTGTGATTCTTTTCCATATGACTCCATTTCTCCTCTAGTGCCCTTCCCCAATGAGATCTTCTCTCGTTTGTGAGTTCTTGTTTCCTGCTATTATTCTCATCTGTGACTCCCCTTATCCTTTGAGTCTTCCTCCCCTTTCATTTTTCCTCTCATGTCACTGCTTTTGGTTTCTGAGTTCTCTTTTCCTGTCATGATTTCCCTCCTGTGACTCCCCGTCTCCTGTGAGCACTCCTCGTGTTAGTCTTTCTGATTTATGAGTTCTCTTGTCCTGTGAATATTTCTTTCGTGTGATACCACCTATTCTCAGAGTTCTTCCGCTGTGTGTTCTCTCTTTTCGCTCTTCCTACTTTGTGAGTTCTCCTTTCTTGTGATTATATCTCCTTTGTGATTATTTCTCCCTTGTGACTCGCTCTCTCGTGTGAGTCCCCTTCCCCTCTGAGTTTTCGTTTCGTATTATTCCTTGTAATTTGGGAGTTGTCCATTTCTGCGATTATTTGTCCTAAGTGACTCCCTTTCTACTGAGTTTTCCTTTTTTGCCACTGCTCCTACTTGGTGGTTTCTCCTTTGTTTTATTATTTTTCCCTGTGACTCCCGTTCTGCTCTGACTCCCTTTGCCCTGTGAGTTCTTCTTTCGTCTTGCTTTTTATTAACCTGTGAGTTCTCCTTCAATCTGATTATTTCGCCTGTTAGACTCCTCTCCTCCTGTGAATCCCCCTCTCCTATGAGTTCTTCTTGTGTTAGTCCTGCTGAGTTGTGAGTCTTCATTTACTGTGATTTTTTCCCATGTGACACCGTTTCTACTGTGAGTCCCCTTCGCCTGTGGTTCTCCTCTCTTGTCACTCCTCCCAATTTGAGTGTTCTCCTTTCCTGTAATGATTTCTTCCAGGTGACTGCCCTTCTATTGTGAACTCCCCGTGAGTTCTGCTGTCGCGTTCCTCCTGCAAATTTGTGATTATTTCTGTCATGTGACTCCCCTTCTTCTGTGAGTCCCTCTTCCCTGTGAATTGTCTTCGTGTTATTTCTGATCTTTTGTGAGTTTTTTTCTGTGACTTTTTCTCCCGTGTGACTCCCCTTGTTCTGTGAGTTTAAGTTCCCTTTAAGTTCTCTTTCGTGTTAGTCTTGCTCATTTGTGAGTTCTCCTTTCGTGTAATTATTTCTCTCCTGTGACTTTTCTTCTTTTGTGTTTGCTTTTCCCTATCAGTTCTCCTCTCATGTCACTCCTCCAAAGTAGTGAGATTACCTCTCTTGTGATTATTTCTCCACTATGAGTCCCCTTCCCCTGTTACTCTCCCTCCCGTGTGAGTTCTGTTTTTGTATTCCTTTTCCTCATCTGTGAGTTCACCTTTCTTTTGATTATTTCTCCCCTGTGACTCCTCTTCTCTTGTGAGACCCCCTCCCCTGTGAGTTATCCTCCTGTTAGTCCTGCTGATTTGTTAGTTCTCTCACTTGTAATAATTTCTCCCCTGTGATTCCCCTTCTCCTGTCAGTTCTATTTCCCCGTGAATTCTCGTTTTGTAATTTTCCTCCTAAATCGTGGTTCTTCTTTCCTGTGATTATTTTTCCCCTGAGACTGCCATTCTGCTGTGACACCCCCTCGTGAGTTCTTCTTTCGTGTTACTCCTAATTTTTAACTTCTTCTATTTTTATTATTTTTTTCTTTGTGACTGTACTTCTCCTGTGAATTCCCACCCCTGTAGGTTCTACTCTTGTGCCAGTGATCTGAGTTGCCCATTTCTGCGATTAACTTTCCCCTGTGACTTATTTTCTCTTGTGAGTTCCCTTCCACTGTGAGTTTTTCTCTCTTCTCACTCCTCCTACTTTTTAAATTCTCTTTTCCTTTGATTAGTTCTCCACTGTCACTCCCCCTTCTCCCGTTAGTCCGCCTCCCCTGTGAGATCTCCTATCACGTTCCTGCTGCTAATCTGTGAGTTCTCCTTTCCTGTAATTATTTCTCTACTGTGACTCCCTTTCTTTATATATTCTCCTTTCCCTGTGAATTTTCCTCTCATGGCACTTCTCCTACATTGTTAGTTCTTCTTTCCTGTCAGTATTTCTCCACTGTGACTTCCTTTCTCCTATCAGTTGTCATCTCGTGTCATTCCTCCCACGTTGTAAAGTTTCCTTTCTTGTGAATATGTCCCCCCTATGACTTCTTTCTTGTCAGTCTTTCTTTTCTGTGAGTTCTACTTTCCTGTGATATTTTCCCTGTGACTCCCTTTCCTATGAGAGTACTTTCCCCTGTTTTCCCTCTTCTCTTTATCACTACTCCTACTTTGTAAATTCTTCTGTTTGTTGCTATTTCAAACCCTGTGACTCCCGTTCTCCTGTCAATCCCTCCTGTGATTTGTCCTTTCGTGTCACTCCAAATTTGTGAGTTCTGCTTTCCTGTGATTATGTCACATTATCCCTGTGATTATCACATTTTACCTTTCCTTGTGCTGTGAATCTCCCCCTATGATACCTTTTCTTGTGTTTTCCTTCGTATCTGTGAGTTCTCCTTTCCTGTGATTATTTCTCCCCTGTGACAACCCTTTTCCTGTGAGTCCCCTAACCCTGTGAGGTCTCCCTTCGTGATCTTTCTCCTTATCTGTGAGATCCTCTTTCCTGTGATTATTTCTCAATTTCGACTCTCCTTGTGATTCTCCTTCCTCTCTTAGTTTTCCGTTTGTTACTTCTCCTACTTTCTGAGTTTTCCTTTCCTATGGTTATGTCTCCCCTGTGATTTCCCTCCTCCCGTGGGTCCCTCCTGTGATTTCTTTTTTGTCAGTCCTCTTATTTGTGAGTTATCCTTTCCCTCTATTCTTTTTCAACTGGGACTCCTCTTCTCCTAGCAGTCCCCTCCCCTGCGATTTCTCTGTTCTTGTCAAATACTCATACTTTGTGAGTTCTTCTGTTTGTTGTTATTTCTCCCCTGTGATTCCCCTTCTCCTGTGAATAGCTGCTGTGATTTCTTCTTTCGCGTATTGCAAGTTCTGCTTTCCTCTGATTATTTTTCCCATCTGAATTCCCTTCTGCTGCGAATCCCCCTACATGACTCGTGACTACATCTCTCGTGTTCCTCCTCCGAATCTGCGAGTTCTCCTTTGCTGAGATTATTTCTCGCCTGTGACTCGCCTTCTTCTTTGAGTCCCTTTCTGCTGTGAGTTCCCCTTGATGTTATTTCTCCTACTTTGTGAGTTTTTCTTTCCTGTGATTATTTTTCCACTGTGACTCCCTTCCGTGAGTTCTCATTTCGTGTCATTATTTTTCCGCTGGGACTCTCTCTCTCTCTCCTGTGAGTACTCCACTTCTCTGGGTTCTACTCTCCTGTCGCTCCTCCAAATTTGTAAGTTCGCCTTTCCCGTGAATAGTTGTTCCCTGTGACTCCCCTTCTCCTGTGAGTGCTCGTCCCCTGTTATGTTTCCTCCCTGTCAGTTGTCCTCTCGTGCTCCTCCTCCTATTCTGTTAGTTATCTTTTTCTCTGATTATATCTCCCCTGTGACTTGCATTATCCTGTGAGTTCTCTTTTCGTGCTGTTCCTTTTAATTTGTGAATTGTTCATTCCTGTGATTATTTCTGCCATGTTACTCCATTTGTCGAAGAACGTCAATCTCGCCTTTCACTTCCCTCGTGTTAGTCCTACTAATTTGTGAGTTCTCATTTCCTGAGATTATTTTAACGCTGTGAATGTACTTCTGCTGTGAGTTTCCCTCTCCTCTGGGTACTACTCTCGTGTCAGTCCTTATTTGAGTTTTACATTATTGCACTTATTTATTCGAAGTGAATCCCTTTCTCCAGAGACTTCCCCCTGTGAGTTCTCCCTTCGTGTTATCCCTCCTAATTTGTGAGTTCTCCTTTCCTGTTATTATTTCTCCCATGTGACTGCCCTTGTATCAAAGGTCGCCCTCGCCTGTCGCTCTCCTCGTGTTAGTCCTGCTAATTTGTGATTTCATTTTTGAGTTCCCTGTCCTGTGGGTTCTACTCTCGTGTCAGTCCTCCTATATTGTGAGTTCTCCTTTCTTGTTATTATTTCTCCTCTTGCACTCGTCTTTTCCTGTGAGTTCCCCTCCTCTGTAAGTTCCAAAGCCATGTCTCTTATCCAAATTAGCGAGTTCTTTTTTCCTGTGATTATTTCTAGCCGGTGACTCCCCTTCTCCTGTGAGTCCGCCCTATGAGTTCTACTTTCGCGTTACTCTCCTACTTTGTGAGTTCTCCTTTCCTGTCATTATTTCTCCACTGTGACTCGCCTTCTCTTGTGACTCCCCCATGTGAGTTCTCTTGTGTGCCCTTCCCTTGTTAGCTTTTCTCCTCTTAGTCTCGCTAATTTTTGAATTCTCCTTTCCTCTGATTTTTTTTTCCTGTGACTCCTTTTCTTTTGTGAGTACCCTGCTCCTGTGAGTCCTTACTGTAAGTTCTCCTCTCATGTTACTTAGCTTATTTCGTGAGTTCTCCTTTCCTCTTGTTTTTTTCTTGTGTGACTCCCCTTCTCCTGTGAGTCCCCTCTTTCCGTGAGTTCTTTTCTCTTGTCACTCCTCTTATGTAACCTGTGACACGCCTTCTCTTTTGAGTCCCATCGCCCTGTGAGTTATCGTTTCGTGTCACTCCTCCTACTTTGTGAGTTCTCCTTTCCTATGATTATTTCTAACCTATGATTCCTCTTGTTTTGTGAGTCCCCTTCCTCTCTGAGTTCTCCTTTTTTGTTTCTTCTGCTACTTTTTGAGTACTTTTTTCCTGTGATTATATCTGCCCTGTGACTCTCTTTATCCTTTGTTTTCCCCTCCACTGTGAGTTATCCTCTCGTCTTCTTCCTTCCAATCTCTGAGTTCTCCTCGTGTTAGCCTCTTAGTGTTTGAGTTCACTGCTTTCACTGCTGTTACTCCGCTTCGCATGTCAGTCCTCACTGTGATTTTTCCTTTGCTGTAACTCCTTCGAATTTGTGAGTTCTTCTTTCCTGTGATTATTTCTCCCCAGTTACTCTCCTTCTCCAGCGAGTCTCCTTTCCCTTTGGGTATTCTTTTCTTGTCACTCCGCTTACTTTGTCAATTCTCAATTTTGTGATTGTTTCTCACCTGTGACTCGCCTTCTCCTCAGAGTACCCTTCCGCTTTGAGTTTCCCTCTCATATCAGTCCTACTCCTTTGAGTTGTTCTCTCATGTGACTCCGCCTACTTTGTGAGTTTTCCTTTTCTCTGTTTATTTCTAAGCTGTGACTTACATTTCTCTTCTGTTTCTCCCTACTGCGAGTTCTCCTTTCGTTTTCCTCCTCCAAATCAGTGAGCTCTCCTATCCTTTCACTATTTATCCGTTGTGACTCCCTTTCCTCTGTAAGTGCCCCTCCGCCTCGAGTTCTGATGTCTTGCTGCTCTTCTTAATCCGAAATATTCTTTTTCCTATGGTTATTTTTTCCTTGTGACTCCCCTTCTCCTGTGAATCCCCTTACCTTCTTAGTTTTTCTTCCGTTAGTCCTCCTTATTTGGGAATTCTCTTTTCCTGACATTCTTTTCCCCCTGCGATTCCATTTCTTACTTGAGTGCCCTTCCTGTGTGAGTCCTTCTTGTGAATTCTCCTCTCATGTTACCCATCTTATTTTGTGAGATCGCGTTTCCTGTGATTTTTTGCCTTGTGACTTCCCTTCTCCTGTGAATCCCCCTTCTCTGTGAGGTCTTTTCTCTTCTTTTGCGAGTTCTCCTGTTTGTGATTATTTCTCCCCTGTGACTCTTCTTCTCCTGTGAATCCACCCCGTGAAATCTCCTCTCGTGTTTTTCCTCCTAATCTGTTAGTTCCCTTATCCTGTGATTAATTCTCCTTATGACTCCTTTTTTCCTGTAAGTGCTCACTGTGATTTTTCCTTTCGTATCACTCCTCCCAATTTGTGAAACCTTTTTACTTGTAATTATTTCTCCCTTGTGACTCCCCTTCTCCAGTTATTGCACTTTCCCTCTGAATTCACTTCATGTCAGTCCTCCTACTTCAGCAGTTCTCCTTTCCTGTAATTATTTTTCCCTTGTGACTCCCCTTCTCTTGTTAGTCCCCTTACCCTCTGAGGTTACCTCTCATCTGACTCCTTCTACTTTGTGAGTTCTCCTTTCCTGTGATTATTTTTCCCCTGTGACTCTACTTCGCCTGTGAATTACCCTCCGCTGCGAGTTGTACTCTCGTTTCCTAATTTCTGAGTTGTTCAGTTTTGCGATTCTATCTTGCCAGCGACTCCCCTTCTTTTGTAAGTCTCCTTCCCCCTATGATTTCTCCTCTCTTGTCACTTCTTTTACTTTGTCAGGTCTCCTTTCCTGTCTCTTTTCCTAATTTGTGAGTTGATCTTAACTGTGATTATTTCTCCCCTCTGACTCTCCTTTTCCTGTTATACCCTTCTGCTGAGTTCTACTGTCGTGTTACTCCTCCAAATTAGTTAGTTCTCTTTTGCTGTGATTATTTCTTGCGTGCGACTCCGCTTCTCCTATGAGTCCCCTTCGCTTGTGAGTTCTCATCTCCTGTCTCCCCTTCTACTTTGTCAGTTCATCTTTCGTATCATAGGTCTCCCCTGTGACTCCCTTTCTCTTGTTGGTTCCCCCCTTTTGTAAATTCTACTCCCGTTTCACTCGTCCAAATTTGTGAGTTATCCTTTCCTATGATTATTTCTCTCCTGTGACTCTTGTCCTGTGCGTCCCCGACCTCTGTGCGTTCTTCTCGTGTTAGTCCTGCTAGTTTGTAATTTCTCCTTTCCTGTGATTATTTCTAACCTGTGATCGCCTTCTCGTATGACTCCCCTTCCGCGGTGAGTTCTAGTTTCTTGTCAATCCTCCGTTTTTGTGAGTCTTTTTTTTATATTTCTCTTCGATGACTCCCTTTCTCTTGTGAGTCTCCGTCCCCTGTATTTGCTCCTCTCGTTAGTCCTGCTAGATTGTGATTTGTCCTTTCCTGTCACTATTACTAACATGTGAGTCCTCTTCCCCTGCGAATTCTCCTCCGTTGTCACTAATCCTACTTTGTGAGTTCTCCTTTCTGTTATTATATCTCCCCTGTTACTTCCTTTCTCCTGTAATATCCCTTCCTCTGTGAGGTCTCCTCTCATGTCATTCTTGATACATTGTGAGTTCTCCTTTCCTGTCATTATCTCTCCCCTGTGACTCCCCTTCTTCTTTGATTACCTCTGAGTGAGTTTTAATCCCGTGTGACTCCTCCAAAGTTGTGAGTTCTTCTTTCCTGTGATTATTTCTACCGTGTGATTACCCTTCTCCTGCGAGTCACCATCCCCTGTTTATTCTTCTCCTCTTAATGCTGCTGTTTTGCGAGTTTTCCTTTCCTGTGATTATCTCTGAGCTGTGAGTCCCCTTCGCTTACAAGTTCTCCTCTATTGTCATTACTCCTTCTGTGTTTATTTCTCCTGTGATTCCCCTTCTTCTGCGAATTCTCCTCTGATGACATTCCTCCTACCTTGAGAGTTCTCCTTTCCCGTGATTATTTCTCACCCGTGACTCCCATTCTCCTGCGAGTCCCCGTCCCCTGTGCATTCCCCTCGTGTTAGTCCTGCTTGTTTGTGTGTTTTCCTTTCCTGTAATTCTTTTTAACATGAAAGTCCCCGTCCCCTGTGAGTTTTCCTTTCTACTTTCTAAGTTTTCCTTTCCTTTGATTCTGTGTATTTTGCCTTATCAGTCTTGCTAATTTGTGAGTCTCTTCTGCTGTGATTCTTTTTCCTTCCGAGTGCCCTTCTCCTACCTTTCTCCCCTTCCTGTGAGTTTTCCTCTCACGTCACTCGTCGTAATTTGTGAGTTCTCCTTTTCTGTAATAATGTCTCCCCTTGTTCTGTGTCTCCCCTTGTTCTGCTGCCGATTTATGAGTTCTTCTTTCTTGTGGTTATTTCTTTCGTGTGACACCACTTCTCTTGTGAGTCCTTTTCCGTTTTCTGTACTCCTTTGTTGTTATTCCTCCTATTTTGCGAGTTGTCCTTTCTTGTGATTATTTGTCCTCTGTGAGTCCCTTACCCGTGTGACATCTCGTTTTGTTTTATTCCTCCTAATTGTTGAGTTCTCCTTTCCTGTTATAATTTTTCCCGTGTGACCGTACTTTTCTTGTGAGTTCCCCTTTTCCAAAAGTTCTTCCCTCGTGTCACTTCTCCTAATTTCTCAGTTTTGTGAGAATTCAGTTCTGCGATTATTTATCCCCAGTGACTCCCTTTTCCTGTGGGTTCAGGGACCTCTCCTCCTGTGATTTCCCCTCCGGTGTGACTGCTACTCCCGTGTCACTCCTCCAAATTAATTAGTTTCTCGTTTGCTGTGATTATTTCCGTCCTGTGATTTTCCTTCTCCTGTGACTCCCCCTCCGCTGTGAGTTCATTCGTGTTCCTCCTGCTGTTCTGTGACTTATCCTTTCTTCTAATTTTTTCTCCCGTGTGGCTGCCCTTCTCCTGTGCGACCCCTCCCCTATGCTTTCTTCTCGTTTTAATCCTGCTAATTTGTGAGTCCTCCTTTCCTATGATTATTTCACCCCTGTGAGTACCCTTATCCTTCGAGTCCTCCCTCCCCTGTGAGTTCTCTTCTCATGTTACTCCTCCTAAGTTCTAAGACTCCCCTTCTTTTGTGAGTTCTACTTCCGTGTCACTCCTCTAAACTTGTTAGTTCTCCCTCCCTTTGATTATTTCCCACCTTTAACCTCCTTTCTGCTGTAAGGCTCCGTCCCCTGTGCGTTCTCCTGGTGTTAGGCCTGCCAGTTTGTGAGTTCTCCTTTCTTTTGATTTTTTCAAACCTATGACTACCCTTCCTTTTTCCTGTGGTTCCCCTTCTCCGGTGACTCCCCTTCTCCTGTAAATCCCCCCCGTGTGAGTCCTCCTCTGGTGTTCCTCCTCCTAATATGTGAGTTCTCCTTTCCTCTGATTATTTTCCTGCTGTGACTTGCTTTTTCCTGTAAGTCCTCCTCCCCAGTGAGTTATTATATTTCCTGCTTTATGAGTCCTCTTTTCCTGTGATTATATCTGCCCTGTGACTCCCCTTCTCCAGTGAGTTCCCCTCCCCTTTGAGTTCTCGTCTCGTGTTCCTCTTTCCAATCTGTAAGTGCTCCTTTCCTCTGACTATTTCTTCCGTGTCACTCACTTTCTCCAGTGAGTCCCCCTGTAAGTTCTCCTTTCATGCTATTTTTTCTAATTTGTGAGTTATCCTTTTTATGCGTCGTGAGCGTTCTCCTCGTTTTTACCCTGCTAATTTGTGAGTTCTCCTTTCCTGTGAATATTTCTAACCTCTGACCCCCCTTGTCCTGTCACTCTCCATCTCTGGCGTGTCCCCCTGTTAATTCTCATTTCGTGTCGTTCCTGCTAATTAGTGAGTATTTCGTTCCTGTGATTTTTTCACACCTGTGACTTTCCCTTCTCCTTATAGTCCCCCTCCCACGTAAGTTCTCCTCTAATATTTCTTCTGCTGATCTGAGAGATCCCTTTCCTGTGATTATGTAACCTCTGTGACTCCCCTTCTCGTGTTATCCCCTTCCCCTGTTAGCTCTTCTGTTAGCCCTGCTAAAATGTGAGTTCTCCTCTCGTGTGATTATTTTTCACCTGTGACTCCCCTTCTCCTTTGACTCCCCGTCACTTGTACTTTCTCCTCGTGTTAATGCTGCTAGTTTGTGACTTGTCCTTTCCTATGACTATTACTAACGTGTGAGTCCTCTTCCCCTGTGAGTTCTCCGCTGTTGTCACTGCTCCTACTTTGTGAGTTTTCCTTTGTGTGATTATTTCTCCCCTGTGACTCTCTTTCTCCTGTGACTACCCTTCCCCTGTGAGTTCACCTCTCATGTCATTCCTTCTACCTTGAGAGTTCTCCTTTGCTGTAATTATTTCTCACTTGTGACTCCCTTTCTCCTGTGAGTCCCTGTCCCCTGTGTATTCTCTTCATGTTAGTCCTGCTTGTTTGTTTGTTCTCCTTTCCTGTGATTATTTCTAACATGTAAGTCCCCTTCCCCTGTGAGATTTCCTCACATGTTAGTCCTCGTTCTTTCTGACTTTACCTTTCCTGTGATTTGTCTCCCTGTGACTCCACTTCTCCTGTGAATTCCCCTGTGAGTTTTGCTTTATCAGTCCTGCCAATTTGTGAGTTCTCCTCTGCTGTGATTCTTTTCCCCTCTGACTCCCCTTCTCTTCAGAGTCCTGTTGCGATGTGAGTTCTCTTCTCTTGCCACTACTCCTGATTGGTGAGTTCTTCTTTGTGGTATTATTTTCCCCCTGTAACTCCCCTTCTCCTGTGAATCCACCTATGAGATGTTCTCTCGTGTTCCTCCTCCTGCTTTGTGAGTTCTCTTTTCCTGTGATTATTTCTCCCCTGTAACTTGTTTTTTCTGTAAATCCTCCTCTTCTGTGAGTTCTACTCCCGTGTCACTGCTCTAAATTTGAGTGTTCTTCTTTCCGAAGAATTTTTCTCCCCTGTGACTCCCCTTATCTTTTGAGTTGCCGTCCTCTGTGCGTTCTCCTCGTCTTACTCTTGCTAGTTTGTGAGTTCTCCTTCCTGTGATTGGTTCTTCCGTGTCTTTCTTTTATCCTTCAAGTCCCCCTCCCCTGTGAGTTCTCCTTTTATGTCACTCTTACTAATTTATGCGTTCTCTTTTCCTGTCATGATGTCTCCACTGCGAGTTCTCCCGTTTCATTCCTCCAAATTTGATAGTTCTCCTTTCCTGTGATTATCTTTCTCCTGTTGCTCCCCTTCTCCTATGAGTCCCCTTCCCTTGAGCGCTCACCTCGTGTCAATATCCTACTTTGCGAATTATACTTTCCTGTGATTATTTCTCCCATGAGACTCCCTTTTTCCTGTGAGCCCCATTCTGTTTGTGAGTTCTACTTCCGTGTCACTCCTCCAAATTTGAGAATTCTTCTTTCCTGTGAAAATTTCTTCCCTGTGAGTTTTGTTTTCATGTCACCCTCCTGATTCATGATTTCTTCCCTGTAAATCCTATTCTCCTGTGAGTCTCCCTTTCTGTGGATTCTACTCCTGTGGCTCTTCTCCAATTTTGCGAGTTTTCCTTTTCTGTGATTATTTATCTATTGTGATTCCCATTCTCCTGTGAGTCATCTTCCCCTGTGAGTTTTCTTTTCGTGTTCCTCCTCCTAATTCTTTTTTCCTCTGATTATTTCACCCTGTGAATCGCTACCTACCTGTCC
The DNA here is from genome assembly GCA_025434805.1 of Antipathozoanthus remengesaui. Classification (NCBI taxonomy): domain Eukaryota; kingdom Metazoa; phylum Cnidaria; class Anthozoa; order Zoantharia; family Parazoanthidae; genus Antipathozoanthus; species Antipathozoanthus remengesaui. The sequence continues at coordinate 9,950 of JANSTR010151719.1, read as the reverse complement.
CTAGTCCCCTTTCCCTGTGAGTTGTCCTCGCATGTCATTTTTCCTACTTTGTGAGGTCTTCTTTTCTGTGATTATTTCTCCCCCGTGACTCCCCTTCTTCTGTGAAAACCCTCTTCTGTGAGTTCTCCTCTCGTATTCCTCCTCCTAATCTGTGAATTCTCCTTTCCTCTGATTATTGCTCCACTGGGAGTCGCCTACTCCTGTGAGTTCCCTTACCCTGTGAGTTCTCCTTTTGTCTTATTTCTGCTAATTTGTGAGTTATTCTTTAATGCAATTATTTTTTCCTGTGACTCCCCTTCTCCTAAGAGTCTCTTTTGCCTGTGAGATCTCCTCCTGTTAGTCCTACTGTGTTCTTCTTTCTTGTAATTGTTTTCCCCTGCCACTGTATTTCTTCTGCAAGTTCCAATCCTTTGTGAGTTCTACTTTCGTGTCAGTCTTCCTAAATTTTGAGTTGTTTATTTCCCAGTGACTCCCCTTCTCCTCTGAGTGCGCCGCCCCGGTAAGTTCTTCACTCCTGTTCCTCTTTCTTATCTGTCAGTTTCCTTTCGTATGATTATTTCTGCCCAGTGACTCACCTTCTGCTGCGAGTTTGCTTCCTGTGAGATTTTCTCTCATGTCACTTCATCTGCTTTGTGAGTTCTCTTTTCCTGTGATTATGTCTCCATGCGACTCCCCTTTTCCTACGAGTCTCCTCTGTGAGTTCTCCGCTCGTGTTCTTCCTCCTAATCTGTGAGTTCTGCTTTGCTCTGATTATTTTTTTTTTTGGGGCTCGCCTTTTCCTGTGAGTTGTCGTCTGGTGTTATTCCTTCTAATTGGTGAGTTTTTTCCTGTGATCATTTCTACCCTGTAACTCGCCTTCTTCTGTTAGTCCCCCACGCCTATGAGTTGTCTTCTCGTGTTCGTTTATTTTTCCCCTCTGACTCCCTTTCTTCTGTGAGTCCCCCCTCCTGACATGGTTTTGCCTGAGGACTAATACAAACTTTGCCGGTAGCGTCCACTTTCAATTTGTAGCATAGAGTTACTTATTTTTAACTTGGGTAATATTATTGTTATATTAATATTATTGTTGTTATTAATGCCCTTTAGTGTTCAATTTTATTAACTTATAATAAACATTCATCGAAAATGTTCTTAGTTTCTTCCCTCCATCCAATGTCTTCTGAGCTGGGTTGTCTCTCTCATGGTCCGCTTGTATATTTGTGTGTATTTTAATTTTGGGAAGGTTTCAAGGAGGTTTCGGGGGGATCCGGGTGGGTTCCGGGTTTTACAGACACCCGTTCTCGCTCTCTTTGATCATTTTGCCCGTTTGACTCCTCTTCCCCTGTGAATCCCCCTCCCCTGTGAGTTCTACTTGTGTTATTAGTGCTGATTCGTGAGTCTTCATTTCCTGTGATTTTTTCCGTGTGACACCGTTTCTACTGTGGGTCCCCTTCCCCTGCGAGTTCTCCTCTCTTGTCACTTCTCTCAATTTGAGAGTTCTCCTTTTCTGTGATTATGTCTCCCGTGTGACTGCTCTTTTATTGTGAGTGCCCTTCCCCTGTGAGGTCTGCTGTCGCATTCCTCCTGCTAATCTGTGATTATTTCCCCCATGTGACTCCCTTTCTTCTGTGAGTCCACTTCCTCTGTGAGTTTTTCCTCTCTTGTTACTCCTGCTATTTTGTGAGTTCTCCTTTTCTGTCAAAACTTTTTTACGGTGACTCTCCTTCTCCTGTAAGTCCCTCTCCCCTGAGAGTTGTTTTCGTGTTATTCCTGCTGATTTTTGAGTTTTTCTTTCCTGTGATTATTTCTCCCGTGTGACTCCCCTTCTTCTCTGAGACCACATCCCCTGTGAGTTATCCTCTCTTCTCACTCCTCGTACTTTGTGAGTTTTGCTTTCCTGTGATTAGTTGTCTCCTGTGACTCCCCTTCTGTCAGTCCCCCACCGTTGCGAGTTCTACTGTCGTGTCACTGTTGCAGAATTGTTAGTTCTCCATTCCTGTGGTTATTTCTCCCCTATGACTCCCCTTCTCCTGTCAGTCCCCCTCCCCTGTGAGTTCTCCTCTGGTGTTAGCTCTGCTGATCTGTTAGTTCTTATTTGCTGTGAATATTTCTCGCCTGTGGCTCTTCTTTTGTTTTGGGTCCCCCTCTTCTATACATTCTCTTCGTGTTAGTGCAGCTAGCTTGCTGTAAATATTTCCCCCTGTGATTCTCCTTCCCTTGTGAGTCCTTCACCACTGTGAGTTCTCGTCTTGTTATTCTTGCTGATTTGTGAGTTTTCCTTTCCTGTGATTATTTATCCCGTGTGACTCCCCTTGTTTTGTGAGTCCATTTCCCCTGTGAGTTATCCTCTCGTGTTAGTTCCCTGCTCATCTGTTAGTTCTTCTTTCCTGTGTATATTTCTCCCATGTGGCTCCCGTTTTCCTATGAGTCCCCCTCCTTTATGCGTTCTCCTCGTGTTAGTCCACCTAGTTTCCTGTTATTATTTTTCTCTGTGACTTTCCTCCTGTGCGTTCCTTTCCCCTGTGCGTTGAGTTTTTTTCGTTTTATTTCTGCCGAGTTTTGACTTTTCCTTTCCTGTGATTATTTATCCCGTGTGACTCTCCTTATGTGAGTTCCCCTCCGCTGTGACTGCTACTCCCGTATCACTTGTCCAAATTTGTTAGTGCTCCTCTCCTGTGATTATTTCTCCCTTATGAGTCCTCCTCTCCTGTAACTCCCCCTCCCCTGTGAGTTCTTTTGTGTTCCTCCTGCTCATCTATGAGTTCTTCTTTCTTCTGATTATTTCCCCCTGTGACCCCCCTTCTCCTGTGAGTCCCGATCCCCTATGCGTTTTCCTGGTGTTAGTCCTACTAGTCTGTGAGTTCTCCTTCCTGTGATTATTTTTCTTTGTGACTGCCCTTCTCATGTGAGTCCCCGTCCCCTGTGCATTAACTTCGTGTTAGTCCCGCTATTTTGCGAGTTCTCCTTTCCTTTGAATATTCCTCCTCAGTGCGTCCCCTTATCCTCCGAATATCCCTCCCCTGTGAATTCTTCTCTCGTGTTAGTCGTGCTGATCTGTTAGGTTGCCTTTCCTGTGAGTATTTCTTCCATGTGACTCCCCTTCTCCTGTGAGTACCTTTCTCACTTGTCACTCCTCCAAATTTGAGAGTTTTTCTTTCCTGTGAATATTCTCCCCTGTGACTCTCCATCGCCTGTTATTGCCCGTCCCCTTTCATTTCTCCTCTCACATCACTCCGCCTACTTTGTGAGTTCTCTTTTCCTGTCATGATTTCTCCCCTGTGATTCTCCTCCTGTGAGTTCTTCTCGTGTTAGTCCTGCTGATTTGTGAGTTCACTTTTCCTGTGATTACTTCTTTCGTGTGACACCACTTCTCCTCTGAGTTCTCTTGCGATGTGTATTCTCCTCTCTTGTCACCTCTCCTACTTTCTGAGTTCTCCGTTCTTGTGATTATGTCTCCCCTGTAACTCGCCTTCTCCTGTGAGTCCCCTTTCCCTCTGAGTTCTTGTTACGTGTTATTCCTCCTAGTTTGTGAGTTGTCAATTTCTACGATTATTTTACCCCAGTGAGTCCCTTTCTACTGTGCGTCCTCTTTCGCTCCGAGTTCTCATTTCCTTTCACTCCTCCTACTTTGTGATTTCTCCTTTCTTGAGATTATTTCTCCCCTGTGCCTCCCCTTCTCCTTTGAGTTCCCCTCCTCTGTACGATATGCTACCGTGTCACCCTTCCAAATTAGTGAGATATCCTTTCCTGTGATTGTTTGTCACGTGTGATACTTTTCTTTTGTCAATCCCCCTCCCCTATGAGTTCTGCTATCGCGTTCCTCCTGCCAATCTGTGAGTTCCGGTTTTCTGTGATTGTTTTTGCTGTGCGACTCCCCTTCTTCTGTGAGTCCACTTCCGATGTGAGTGCTCCTCTCTTGTCACTTCTCCTATTTTTGAGTTTTTCTTTTCTGTCAGAATTTTCCCCTGTGACTCTCCTTCTCCTGTGACTGCTTCTTCCCTGGGAGTTCTCTTTTCGTATTCCTCCTGCTAATCTGTGAGTTCTCCTTTCTTCGGATTACTTCACCCCTGTGAGGCCCCCTTATACTCCGTGTCCCTCTCCCCTGTGAATTCTCCTTTCATGTCACTCCTCCTAATTTGCGAGTTCACCTTTGCTGTCATGATCTCCTGTGAGTCCCCCTCCATGAGTCTACTCTCGTGTTAGTCCTCCTGATCTGTTAATTTTCCTTTCCTGTGATAATATCTCTTGTGTAACTTCCCTTCTCTTGTGAGTTCCCTTCAACTGTACGTTTTCCTTTCTTGTCTCTCCTCCTGCTTTCTGAGTTGTCCTTTCCTGTGATTAGTTCTCCCCTTTAACTTCACTTCTCCTGTCAGTCCCACTCCCCATCGAGTTCTCCTGTCGCGTTCGTCCCGCAAACCCGTGAGTCCTTCTTTTCTCTTATTATTTCTCGCCTGTGACTCCCCTTCTCCTGTTATTCCCCTTCCCCTCTGATTTCTCTTCTCATGTCACTACTCTTACTTTGTGAGTTCTCCTTTCCTGTGATTATTTCTACTCATGTTAGTCCTTCTAGTTTGTGATTTCTCCTTTGCCATGATTATTTCTAACCTGTGATTCTTCTTCTCCTCTCAGTCCACTTCCTCTGTGAATTCTCATTTCATGTCAATTACCCTATTTTTTATTACTCCTTTCCTGTGATTATATCTTCCCTGTGACTCCCTTTCTCCTTTGCTTTCCCCTCCCCTGTTAGTTTTGCTCTCTTGTTTCTCCTTCTAATATGTGAGTTTTCCTTTCGTGTGATAATTTCTCCCTTGTGACTCCCCTTGTCTTGTAAGTCCCCTTTCGCTGTGAGTTATTCTCTCATGTCACTACTCCTACTTTGTGAGTTCTCCTCTTCTGTGATAATTTTCCCATGTGAATCCCCTTTTCCTGTGAATCCCACTCTTCAGTCCGTTTTTCTTCCGTGTCGCTCCTCTAAATTTGTCAGTTCTTTCCTCTGGTTGTTACTTCCCTTTGACTCCCCTTCTTCTGTGAGTCCCCGTCCCCTGTGCATTCTCCTCGTGTTAGCCCTGCTGGTCTGTCGGTTCTCCTTTCCTGTGATTATTTATAACCTGTGACCCCTTTTTACTATGAGTCCCCTTTCGCTGTGAGTTCTCATCTCTTGTCAGTCCTCCTACTTTGTGTGTTTTGTTTTTAGGTGATTATTTCTGACCTGTGACTCCTCTTCACCTGTGATTCCACCTGCTCTCTCATGTTCCTCATTCCAATCTCAGAGTTTTTCTCGTGTTAGTCTTTTTGGTTTGTGAGTTCTGCTTTCCTTTGATTATTTCGCCGCTATTACTCCACTTCTGTTATTCCTCTTTTCGAGTTGTCCTTTGTTGTCACTCCTCCGAATTTCTGAGTTCTTCTTTCCTGTGACTATTTCTCCCCTTGACTCCCTTTTACCAGCGAGTCCCTTTCCCTGTTAATTCTCTTCTCTTGTCACTCCTCTTATTTTATGAATTCTGAAATTTGTGATTATTTCTCCTTTGTGATTCGACTTCTCCTGTGTATCCCTCCTGTGATATTTCCTCTAGTGTTCCTCCTCCTTTCCTGTGACTATTTCTACCTTTGACTTCCCTTTTCCAGTGAGTCCCCTTTCCTGGTAATTCTCTTTTCTTGTCACTCCTTTTATTTTGTGAATTCTGAAATTTGTAATTATTTCTCCTATGTGATTCGCCTTCTCCTGTACATCCCCCCTGTGAGATTTCCTCTCGTGATCCTCTTAATTTGTGAGTTCTCATTTCCTGTGATTACTTCATTTTGGGACTCCCCTTCTCATGTGAATCTCTCTCCTCTGCGAGTTCTCCTGTCGTGTTTTTCCTTCAAATCTGCGAGTTCTCTTCGTGTTAGTCCTCTTAGTTTGTGAGTTCTCTTTTCCTATGATTATTTTTAACCTGTGACTATCCTTCTTCTGTGAGTCGCCCTCTTCCCGTGCCACTCCTCCAATTTGCGAGTTATCCTTTCCTTTAATTATTTCTCAGCTGTGACTCCACTTCTTTTGTCAGTCCTCATTGTGAGTTCTTCATTCGTATCCGTTCTCCGAATTTGTGACTTCTTCTTACCTTTGACTATTTCTGCCCTGAGAGTCCCTATCTCCTGTGAGTACCCTTTTCCTGTGAGTTTTTCTCTCATGTCACTTCTCTTACTTTGTGACTTCTCCTTCGTCTCATTATTTCTCCCCTGTGCCTCGCCTTCTTCTTTGAGTCTCCCTTCCCTGTGTGTTCTCCTCTCATGTCATTTCTCTATTTTTTCCTGTAATTATTTCTAACCTGCGACTCATCTTCTCCTGTGAGTCAGCTTCCTCTGTGAGTTTTCCTTTCTTGTCACTTCCTCTACTTTTAGACTACTCCTTTCCTGTGATTATTTTTCCCCTGTGACTCCCCTTCTCTTGTGGTTCCCCTTGCTCTTTGAGTTCTCCTCTCCTCTCACTCCTCCTACTTGGTGCGTTCTCCTTTCCTGTACTTATTTTTCCCCTGTGACTCCCCTTCTTCTGTGAGCCCCGCTCTTCTGTGCGTTCTACTGCCGTGTTACTCCTCCACATTTGCGAGTTCTATTTTCCTTTGATTATTTCTCCGCTGTGACTCCACTTCTATTGTTAGTTCTCACTTTGAATTCTCCTTTCGTGTCACTCCACCGAATTTGCGACTTTTTCTTTTCTGCAATTTTTTCTCTCCTGTGACTTCCGTTCTCCTGTCAGACGCCCTCTCCTCTCGTGCTTCTTTTTCTAATCTGAGAGATCCCTTTCCTGTGATTATTTCTCACCTGTGACTCCCATGTTCCTGTGAGTCCCTTTCCCCTCTTAGTTCTTCTCTGTTAGTCCTGGTAGTTTGTGAGTTCTCCTTTCCTGTGGTTATTTTTGCCGTGTGACTCCCCTTCTGCTGTAAGTTCCGGTCTTCTTTGATGTCACCCCTCCTATTGTGTAAGTTCTCCTTTCTTTTGATTAAGTTCTCCCCTGTGACTTCCCTTCTCTTTTGAGTTCCTGTCCCCTGTGCGTTCTCCTCGTGTTAGTCCTGCTGGTTTGTGAATTCTTCTTTCCTATCATTATTTTCGACCTGTGACACCCCTTCTCCTGCGAATCTGTGAGTTTTCCTGTCGTGTTCCTCCTTCCAATCTGTGAGTTCTCCTCGTGTTAGTCCTCTTAGCTTCTGAGTTTCCTTTTCCTTTAATTTGTGTCACTCTCCTAGTTTGTGAGTTCTTTATTCCTGTGACTCTTTCTTTCCTGTCACTCCCCTTCTCCTGCGAGTCCTCCTCTTGTATGAATTCTACTCTCGTGTCATTCCACCAAATTTTAGAGTTCTCTTTTCCTGTGATTATTTGGAGTTGGAGTTATTTTAGCTGGGGGGTGGAAGTGTCAATCGTTGGTACTGATACAACCTCAAACATAGTCATGTCATCAATAAACTTGTATAGTGGGAACGCAGCAGAAAGATCGTTGACCATGACTAGGAATAACAGGGGACCTAGTCTGGTACCTTTGGCACAACGGCATTGATTGGCTTCCGCAAAAAGCTGGCACATCAGTTCAGTAGGACAGGCGGCGGTACACCAAGTAGCTGGAGTTTGTGCAATAAGATATTATGGTCGATTCTGTCAAAAGCTTTAGAGGAATCGATCAAACAGGATCGAACTAATGTCTGGGGTGTCTCTGTCGCCGTCAGCCATTGGTGAATGAGATGGATCAGGGCAGTAGTTGCAGAAGAGTTTCTTACTCCACCTAACTGATAAGGGTCGATCTTTGGCAACACAGTGGGGGCAAGCCAGTTGAATACAAAACTTTCCAGCACTTTGCTGAGGACAGCCATCAACGAGATTGGCCTAAGGTCGCTATCAATAGACGTCGGGTGAGGAGATTTGCCTATAAACAGCCAGTATAGTTACTTCACCTTGTCCAGTCAGTAAATGCCATTATAGTTATTTCACCCTGTCCAGTCAATAAACACCATTATAGCTACTTCACCCCTGTCCAGTCAGTAAACGCCAATATAGTTATTTCACCACTGTCCAGCCAATAAACACCATTACAGTTGCCGCAAATTGCCATTTTCAAAATACCACAAACCTTTTCATGGAGTCCTGGCGGGTCTTCGTAACCATGAAATGAGGGAGCTGCCCCAGGGGCAATGGAGGTTGGGCCTCCTGGGGCTTTGTTGTCACCAATATCCCCATGGTGGATTCCACTACTGCCCGTTGCAGGGAGGCCAGAGTCGACACCGTGACTTGCACCATGCACCATTTCTAACAGTGATGACAATCTGAAGTTCACCAAAAATAAAATAAGATAAGAATAGCACATTTAGTGTCATTGAGATATAAGGTTTTATACATAGTGTGCGGTGGAGGGTGGCAATGGACTCCCTAATCACATATCAGATAATGACCACCTTCCATAAAAGCAAACATCTTCCATTATAGCAAACACCTTCCATTGTAGGAAACACCTACCATTATAGCAAACATCTTCCATTATAGGAATCATCTACCATTATAGCAAACACCTTCCATTATAGGAAACACTTTCCATTATAGCAAACATCTTCCATTATAGGAAACCTCTTCCACTACAGGAAACATCTACCATTATAGCAAACACCTTCCATTATAGGAAACCTCTTCCATTACAGGAAACATCTACCATTATAAGAAATACCTTTCATTATAGGAAACACCTTCCATTACAGCAAACACCTTCCACTGTAGGAAACACCTACCATCATAACAAACATCTTCCAGTATAGGAAACACTTTCCATTATAGGATTTGAAATTAAGCAATACCATATTTCCGTAATAACCAAACGCAAACTGTTCGTTCTCAGTCGTGTGACCTCAGTTTGCATATTATGAGTATAACTGTGATTCGTATCATAAAGATGTAACTACAGTTGTAGAATCCCGTCAATGGTTTGTTTAGATTGTGTATAAAATACCCCCTATGTAGTCCCTCGTAACGTACATAGTACAATTCAAATACGCAAACTATCTGATATGACGTATAACTGTCACGTCTAAATAAAGGTTTTCAGTGTTCTAGGACATAATAAGGGAGTTCTGGAACAAAAATAATTTCTCATTCTACCACCTCCTCTTCCCACCAACCCCTCGCCATATTGTATGGAGTCCCTAACATTATGAAACTTTTTGTTCTGTTTCGAGACCAACTTTCCTCCAGGCATCGTTTCCAAAATATAGCCTTAGAAGTACCGACTCTTTCATTAAAATACTTACCCCTCCGTATTTTGCCTGCTGTGAGCGATCCTTGTCAGGGCTTCAATTGTGTGATACAAATCGTTCTGAAAGTGGATGAGACATTAGTAATAAGAAAAAAGGTTTCTGAGCAGATGCAAAAAATGTGAAATTATAGCAAAATTAAATTCTTACTGGATTTTTTGGACCAGAATATTGATAATTTTTTTACTTCAAAACACCTATAAGTTGCCCCTGAAACTATTGAACTGACAATTATTTGTTACACGCTGTATCATATGAGCTGGTGAAAGTAAGACAGCGTAGCTTAGGATGATTCATGATAAGCAAATACAATTCGCGAAATTTTCTAGGCAAATCCTCGATGATTAAACAATTAAACGATTGTTTCAAATTAGAAATAATGATGGGCTTAAAACATACACTTTTATTTTGTTCATTCTGAATGAAGGATACTGTTCGACTGCCGCGATCAAAGTCCAAAGATTCCTATTCCAGAATACATTAACAAAAATGTCATGATATTTGGTGGCTTCGGGCACACATGGCAGTTTTTTTCCCCATCTTTTATCCTAGCATAATCGTGTGTTATTCCGTTCAATCGCCTCTTAATATTTGGCAACTCAAGTTCTTCCTTCAGAAGCGGGCCGCAATATCTATATCTATATCTATATCTATATCTATATCTATATCTATATCTATATCTATATCTATATCTATATCTATATC
>JANSTR010151718.1:0-55696 GCA_025434805.1 Antipathozoanthus remengesaui | reverse complement strand
CCTCTTAAGTGAGTTATCAACTGTGAAGTCCCCACTGTGTGATTTCTTATCTTCTCTGAGTGCCCGTGCAGTATGATTTCCCCCTTCATGTCAGCCCTTCCAATCCCTGAGTCTCCTTTCCTGTGATGTCAACCGTGTGAGTTCCGTTCCTCTGTGAGTCCTTTTTCGTGTGAGTTTTCCTCTGTTGTGAGAGTTCTCCTCTGCCGTTAGTTCTCCTCGCCTGTGTGTCCCTCAGTCTATGTAAGTTCCAATCCCCTTCAAGTCCTCCTCATTTGTGAGTGTTCCGCCCCTGTGAGTTCTCTCATTCTGTTAGTCTTTCACTGTTAGTCCCTCCCTCTTGTCGATCCCGCTGCCTTGTTAAGCCTTCTCCTGTGCAAGATCTAGACTCCTGTGAGCTCTCCTCTCCTGTGAGTCCCCCACTTTGTGTAATTTGTCCTCCCCTGTGAGTTTCTCGTTGCTGTAAAACCCCTTCTTTTATGAATATCTGCTCCGCTGTGAGTTCTTCTCTCATATGAGTCGAGCTCCTATGTGAGTTCTCCTCACCTGTGAATCCCTATGTCCTGTGATTCCCCTTCCTCTGTGACTTCTTCTTTAATGGGAGTCCTCTTAATTTGTGATTTGTCCTTTCCTCTTCATGAGTTATCCTTCCCTGTTAGTTCTTATTTCCTGTGAGTCCCCCTGCACTGTGAGTGTCCCTGCCTTATGAATCCCGGCCTTTTGCGAGTTTTCTTATTCTGTGAGTTCTCCTTTGCATCAAATCTCTCCTGTGTGTCTGCATACCTTCCGATGTCTCGTCTCCTGTGCGTTCTCCTATACACTGAGTCCCTCTATCCTGTGAGACACTATCGTTTTCGTCCTATTGCTCTCCTGTCCGTCCCCTGTTTTATCTTTTCCTATGTATGAGACCTACTCCTGTGTGAGTTCCGCACTCCTGTCAGTTCTGCTCTCTGAATTTTTCTTTCCTCGCGTGGTTTCTTATCTTCTCTGATCTCTCCGCTCCTGTGAGTTCACTTCTTCTGTAAGTGCTCCTCCCGTACGAGTCCCTTTATCCTCTGTGTACCCCATTTGTGGCGAGATCCCCTCTCCCGTGATCCGCTAACCTGTGAATAATCCACTCCTGTGACTTCTCTTTCGGTTTGAGTATCCGCTCCGTTCTGAGGGGTCCTCCCTATCAATCCGGCTGCTGTAAGAGTTCTACTCTCATGTGAGTACTCCTCTTCTGCAATTTCATCTAGGCTGTAAGTTGTTCTCTCCTATGAGTTCCCCTCTCCTGTGAATCTCCATCTTCCGCGATTTTCCTCACCTTCCTCTAAATTTGTTATCCCGTGCGTTCTCTTACAGTATGAGTCAACCTCTCCTGTAAGTCCTACGACCCGGTGAGTTCTCCTTCAATGTGAGTCCTATTCTCGTTTGACTTCTCTTCTCCTGTGAGTTCTTCTCTCTTGTGACTTCCCCGTTCCCGCAAGTTTTCCTCTTATGTGAGTTCTTTTTTCCTTTGAGCCCTCAGCTTGTCTGATTTCTCCATTGCTGCGAGTTCTTCTTGCTTGTGAGACCCGTTTTCCTGGGAATTTCCTTTTCCTGTGGGTGAATTTGTCCTTCCAGTCAGCCGCCTATTTGAGTCCCCCTTCAATGCGAGTATTCCTTCTCTGTGAGTGCTTCTCCTGTGTGACTTCTCCTCTCCTGAAAGTTCTCTTCTCCTGTGAATCCCCCTCCCTTGTGTTCTCCTAAGACTTTCACTCTTCTATGAGGTCTCCTCCAATGCGAGTAATCCTCCTGTGCTATCCACGTCTACTGTGAATCTCCCTCTAATGTGATTCCACTTCCCCTGTGAGACCCCATACCATGTGAATTCTCTTCTGTGAGTTTTTTACTGTGAGTTCTTTTCTCCTGTTAGTATCATTTTCTTGTGAAATTGTTCTCCAATGGAAGATCACCTTCCGCTGTGAGTTCTTCTTTAATGGGAGTCCTTTTAATTTGTGATTTGTCCTTTCTTTTTCATGAGTTATTCTTCCTTGTTAGTTCCTTTTTCCTGTGAGACCACCTCCACTGTGAGTGTCCTTCTCTTATGAATCCCGCCCTTTTGCGAGTTCTCATGTTCTGTGAGTTCCCTTTGCTGCGAATATTAACTGTGTGTCCCCATATCTTTTTGTGTCTCGTCTCCTATGCGTTCTCCTATACATTGAGTCCCTCTATCCTGTGAGACCTTATCGCTATCCTCTCTCTCCCCTGTCTTCTCTATTCCTCTCTATGAAACCTACTCATGTGTGAATTTCCCACTCCTGTCAGTTCTGCTCTCCTGTGAATTTTCTTCTCCTCTAACTGTTCTTTTCGCGTGGTTTCTTATCTTCTGTAAGATTTCCACTCCTGTGAGTTCTCTCCTCATGTAAGTGCTGCTCCCGTACTAGTCCCTTTCGCCTGTGTGTACCCCCTTTGTAGCGAGATCCCCTCTCCCGTGAGTCCGCTAACCTGTGAGTTCTCCACTCTTGTGACGTCTTTTTCCGTTTGAGTATCCGCTTCGTTCTGAGGTGTCCTCCCTATCAATACGGCTGCTGTATGAATTCTACTCTCCTGTGAGTACTCTTCTCCTGTGAATTCGCCTATATTGTAAGTTCTCCTCTCCTATGAGTTTCTCTCTCCTGTGAATCTCCATCCCCCGCGAGTTTCTTCTCCTTCCTGTAAATTTGTAATCCTGTGCGTTCTCTTGCAATATGAGTCAACCTCTCCTGTGAGACCTCCGACCTGGTGACTTCTCCTTTAATGTGAGTCCTATTCTCGTTCGACTTCTCATCTCCTGTGAGTACTTCTCTTTTGTGACTTCCCCGTTTTCCCGAGTTTTCCTCTTATGTTAGTTCTTTTTTCTTATGAGCCCTCCGCTTCTCTGATTTCCCCTTTGCTGCGAATTCCTCTCATTTGTGAGACCCGTTTTTTTGGGAGTGTCCTTTCGCTGTGGGTGCATTTCTCCTTCCAGTCAGCCGCCCTGTTGAGTACCCCTTCAATGCGAGTATTCCTCCTCTGCGAGTGCTTCTCCTGTGTGACTTCTCCTCTCCTGAAAGTTCTCTTCTCCTGTGAATCCCCCTTTCCTGTGTTCCCTTAAGACTTTCACTCTCCTATGAGGTCTCCTCCAATGCTAGTAATCCTCCTCTGTTATCCACGTCTACTGTGAATCCCCCTCTAATGTTATTCCACTTCCCCTGTGAGACCCCATCCCATGTGAATTTTCTTCTGTGAGTTCTTTATTGTGAGTTCTTTTTGTCTTGTTAGTATCATTTTCTTGTGAAATTGTTCTCCAATGGAAGATCCCCTTTCCTGCGAATTCTTCGCTAGAGTAACTTCTCCGCTCCTGTGAGTCAATATCTCCCTTGAGTTCCTTTCCCCTGTAAGTTCTTCCCCCCCTTGAGTTATCCTTTTCTCTGGTTGCTTCTCTACTGTGACGTCTCCTCTTTGATTCTACCTCCCATGTGTGTTCTCCTGTCCTGTGAGTGCTCCTCTCCTCTAAGGCCCCCTTCTCTGTACGTTCTGCTCTTCTGTGAGGTCTCTTCTTCTGTGAGTCCTACTATTGTGTGATTCCTCCGCTCCAGTGAGATCTTCTCTTCTGTGAGTCCTTCTCTCCTGTGAATTCCCCGATCCTGTGGGTTGCCTTCCCCTCTGAGGTCTGCTTTCATATGAATACTTTTAATTTGTGAGTTGTCCATTCGTATGATTTATGCTCTCCTGCGAGGCCTCCACCTGTGTGAGATCTAGAGCCCTGTGAGTTATACTTTCGTGTTAGTCTTTCTTTTGTGCGAGTTCTCCTCCCCTGTGAGTTATCCACTGTGAAATCCCCACTGTGTGATTTGTCATCTTCTGTGAGACCCCGTGCAGAATGATTTCCCCCTTCATGTCAGCCCTTCCAATCCTTGAGGTTCCTTTCCTGTGATGTCAACCGTGTGAGTTCCGCTACCCTGTGGGTCCTTTTTCGTGTGAGTTTCCCTCTGTTGTGAGAGTTCTCCTCTGCCGTTAGTTCTCCTTCCCTGTGTGTCCCCCAGTTTATGTAAGTTCCTATCCCCTGCAAGTCCTCCTCTCGTGTGAGTGTTCTTCCCCTGTGAGTTTTCACATTCTGTTAATCTTTCACTGTTAATCTTTCTCTCTCTCTTGTGGATCTTGCTGCCTTGTTAAGCCACCTCCTGTGAGCTCTCCTCTTTTGTGAGTCCCCCACTTTGTGTGATTTGTCCTCCCTGTGAGTTCCTCTCTGCTGTAAAACCCCCTCTTTGGGTGAATATCTTCTTCCCGTGAGTTCCTTTCTCGTATGAGTCGAGCTCCAATGCGAGTTCTCCTCACCTGTGAATCTCCCTGTTCTGTAATTCTCTTTCCTCTGTGAGTTCTTCTTTAATGGGAGTCCTCTTAATTTGTGATTTGTCCTTTCCTGTTCATGAGTTTACCTTCCCTGTTAGTTCCTATTTCGTGTGAGTCCACCCCCACTGTCAGTGTCCCTTCCTTATGAATCCCCCCCTTTTGCGAGTTCTCATATTCTGTGAGTTCTCCTTTGCTGCGAATCACTCCTGTGTGACCCCATACCTTCTGATGTCTCGTCTCCTGTGCGTTCTCCTATACTGTGAGTCCCTCTATTTTGTGAGACCCTATCGCTCTCCTATCTCTCTCTCCTGTCTTCTCTTTTCCTCCCTATCAGACCTACTCTTGTGTGAGTTATCCACTCCTGTCAGTTCTGCTCTCCTGTGAATTTTGTTCTCCTCTAATTGTTCTTTTCGCGTGGTTTCTTATCTTCTGTGAGCTCTTCGATCCTGTGAGTTCTCTCCTCCTGTAAGTGCTCCTCCCATACGAGTCCCTTTCTCCTGTGTTTACCCCTTTGTGGCGAGATCCCCTCTCCCGTGGGTCGGCTAACCTGTGAGTTCACCACTCCTGTGATTTCTGTTTCCATTTGAGTATCCGCTTCGTTCTTAGGTGTCGTCCCTATCAATCCGGCTGCTGTATGAGTTCTACTCTCCTGTGAGTACTCCTCTCTTGCGAATCCGCATATACTGTAAGTTCTCTTTTCCTATGAGTTCCCCTCTGCTGTGAATTTCCATCCCTCGCGAGTTTCCTCTCCTTCCTGTAAATTTGTTATCCTGTGCGTTCTCTTCCAATATGAGTCAACCTCTCTTGTGAGTCCTCCGACCCGGTGAGTTCTCCTTCAATGTGAGTTCTATTCTCGTTTGACTTCTCTTCTCCTGTGAGTTCTTCTCTTTTGTGACTTCCCCGTTTCCGGGAGTTTTCCTCTTATGTCAGTTTCTTTTCCTGTGAGCCCTCCGCTTGTGTGATTTCCCCTTTGCTGTCAGTTCTTCTCGTCTGTGAGACCCGTTTTCCTGAGAGTTTCCTTTTGATGTGGGTCCATATGTCCTTCCAGTCAGCCGCCCTATTGAGTTCCCCTTCAATGAGAGTATTCCTCCTTTGCGACTGTTTCTCGTGTGTGATTTCCCCTGTCCTGAAAGTTCTGTTCCCTGTGAATCCACCTCTTTTGTGTTCTCCTAAGACTTTCACTCTCCTATGAGGTCTCCTCCAATGCTAATAATCCTTCTCTGTTATCCACGTCTACTGTGAATCCTTCTTTAATGTGATCCCATTTCTCCTGTGAAACCCCATCCCATGTGAATTCTCTTCTGTGAGTTCTTTACTGTGAGTTCTCTTCTCCTGTTAGTATAATTTCCTTGTGAAATTGTTCTCCAATGCAAGATCCCCTTCCCTGCGTGTTCTTCGCCAGAGTAACTTCTAAGTTCCTGTCAGTCAATATCTCCCTTGAGTTCCTTTCCCCTGTAAGTTCTTCTTTCTTGTGAGTCCTCCTCTTCTCTGGTTGCTCCTCTACTGTGACGTCTCCTCTTTGAATCCACCTCCCATGTGAGTTCTCCTGTCCTGTGAATACTCCTCTCCTTTAAGGCCCCCTTCTCTGTAAGTTCTGCTCTTCTGTGAGGCCTATTCTCCTGTGAGTCTTACTATTGTGTGATTCCTCCGCTCCAGTGAGTCCTCCTTTCCTGTGAGTTCCCCGATCCTGTGTGTTGCCTTCCCCTTTGAGGTCTCTATTCATGTGAATCCTTTTAATTTGTGAGTTGTCCATTCCTACGATTTATGGTCTCCTGCGAAGCCTCCACATGTGTGAGATCTAGAACCCTGTGAGTTATAGTTTCCTTTTAGTCGCTCTTTTGTGCGAGTTTTCCTCTCCTTTGAGTTATCCACTGTGAAGTCCCCACTGTGTGATTTGTCATCTTCTTTTAGTCCCCGTGCAGTATCATTTCCCCCTTCATGTCAGCCCTAGCAATCCCTGAGTCTCGTTTTCTGTGATGTCAACCGTGTGAGTTCCGTTTCCCTGTGAGTCCTTTTTCGTGTGAGGTTGCCTCTGTTGTGAGAGTTCTCTTCTGCCGTGAGTTCTCCTCCTTTGTGTGTCCCCCAGTCTATGTAAGTTCCTATCCTCTGCAAGTCCTCCTCTCCTGTGAGTGTTCCTCCTCTGTGAGTTTTCTCATCCTGTTAGTATTTCACTGCCATTCCCTCTCTCTTGGGGATCCCGCTGCCTTGTTAAGCCCCCTCCTGTGCAAGTTCTAGTCTACTGTGAGCTCTCAGCTCCTGTTAGTCCCCCACTTTGTGTGATTTGTCTTCCCTTGTGAGTTCCTCTCTGCTGTAAAACACCCTCTTTTGTGAATATCTGCTCCTTGTAAGTTCTTCTTTCCTATGAATCGAGCTCCTATTTTAGTTCTCCTCACCTGTGAATCCCCCTCTCCTGTGATTTTCCTTCCTCTGTGAGTTCTTTTTTAATGGGAGTCCACTTAATTGGTGATTTGTATTTTCCTGTTAATGAGTTATTTTTCCCTGTTAGTTCCTTTTTCCTGTGAGACCACCTTTACTGTGAGTGTCCCTCCCTTATGAATCCCGCCCTTTTGCTAGTTCTCATGTTCTGTGAGGTCTCCTTTGCTTCGAATTTCTCCTGTGTGTCCCCATACCTTCTGATGTCTCGTCTCCTGTGTGTTCTCCTATACTGTGTGTCCCTCTATCCCATGAGACCCTAACGCTTTCCTGTCCGTCCCCTGTCTTCTCTTTTCCTCCCTATGAGACCTACTTCTGTGTGAGTTCCCCACTCCTGTCAGTTCTGCTCTCCTGTAAATTTTCGTCTCGTCAAACTGTTCTTTTCGCGTGGTTTCTTATCTTCTGTGAGCTCTCCGCTTTTGTGAGTTCTCTCTCTCTGTAAGTGCTCCTCCCGTACGAGTCCTTTTCTCCTGTGTGTACCGTCTTTTTGGCAAGATCCCCTCTCCCGTTAGTCCGCTAACCTGTGAGTTCTCCACTCCTGGCAATTGTCTTTCCGTTTGAGTATCCGCTCCATTCTGAGGTGTCCTCCTTATCAGTCCGGCTGCGGTATGAGTTCTACTCTCCTGTGAGTACTCCCGTCTTGCGAATTCACCTATACTGCAAGTGTTTCTCTCCTATGAGTTCCTCTCTTTTGTTAATGTCCATCCCAAGCGAGTTTTCTCACTTTCCTCTAAATTTGTTATCCTGTGCGTTCTCCTCCAATATGAGTCAACCTTTCCTGTGAGTCCTTCGACCCGGTGAGTTTTCCTTCAATGTGAATCCTCTTCTCGTTTGACTTCTCTTCTCCTGCGAGTTCTTCTATCCTGTGACTTCCCCGTTCCCGCGAATTTTCCTCTTATGTTAGTTCCTTTTTCTTGTGAGCCTTGCGCTTGTCTGATTTCTCTTTGCTGCAAGTTTTTCTCGCTTGTGAGACCCGTTTTCCTCCAAGTTTCTTTTTACTGTGGGTCCATTTCACCTTCCAGTCGGCCGCCCAATTGAGTCCCCCTTCAATTCTAGTATTCCTCCTCTTTGATTGCTTCTCCTGTGTGACTTTTCTTCTCCTGAAAGTTCTCTTCTCCTGTAAACTCCCCACCCCTGTGTTCTCCTAAGACTCCCACTCTCCTGTGAGGTCTCCTCCAATGCGAGTAATCCTCCTCTGTTATCCAAGTCTACTGTCAATCCCCCAATAATGTGATTCCATTTCTCCTGTGAGACACCATCTATGTGAATTCTCTTTTGTGAGTTTTTTATTGTGAGTTCTTTTCTGCTGTTAGTACCATTTCCTTGTGAAATTGTTCTCCAATGCAAGATACTGCTTCCCTGCGAGTTCTTCGCCAGAGTAACTTCTCCGCTCCTGTGAGTCAATATGTCCCTTGAGTTCCTTTCCCCTGTAAGTTCTTCTCTCTTGTAAGTCCTACTCTTCTCTGATTGCTCCTCTACTGTGACGTATCCTCTTTGAATCCAACTCCCATGTGTGTTCTCCTGTCTTGTGGGTACACCTCTCCTCTAAGACCCCCTTTTGTGTAAGTTCTGCTCTTCTGTAAGGCCTCTTCTTCTGTGAGTTTTACTACTGTGTGATTCCTTCGCTCCTGCGAGGTCTTTTCTCCCGTGAGTCCTCCTCTCCTGTGAATTCCCAGATCCTGTGAGTTCCCTTCCCCTCTGAGGTCTCCTTTCATGGGAATCCTTTTAATTTGTGAATTGTCCATTCCTATGATTTATGGTCTCCTGCGAAGCCTCCACCTGTGTGAGCACTATAGCCCTGTCAGTTAAACTTTCCTGTTAGTATTTCTTTTGTGCGAGTTCTCCTTTCCTCTGAGTTATCAACTGCGAAGTCCTCACTGTGTGATTTGCATCTGTTAGTATCATTTCCTTGTGAAGTTGTTCTTCAATGCAAGATCCCCTTCCCTGCGAGTTTTTCGCCAGAGTAGCTTCTCCGCTCCTGTGAGTCAATGTCTCCTATGAGTTCCTTTACCCTGTAAGTTCTTCCCTCTTGTAAGTCGTCCTCTTCTCTGGTTGCTTCTCTCCTGTGACGTCTTGTCTTTCAATCCACCCCCCATGTGAGTTCTCCTGTCCTGTGAGTACTCCTCTACTCTAAGGCCCCCTTCTCTGTATGTTCTGCTCTTCTGTGAGGCCTCTTCTCCGGTGAGTTCTACTATTGTGTGATTCCTATGCTCCTGTGAGGTCTTTTCTCCTGTGAGTCCTCCTATCCTGTGAATTCCCTGATCCTGTGAGTTGCCTTCTCCTCTTAGGTCTCCTTTCATGCGAATCCTTCTAATTTGTGAGTTGTCCATTCGTATGATTTATGGTGTCCTGCGAAGCCTCCACCTGCGTGAGATCTAGAGCCCTGTGAGTTATACTTTCCTGTTAGTCTTTCTTTTATGCGAGTTCTCCTCTTAAGTGAGTTATCAACTGTGAAGTCCCCACTGTGTGATTTCTTATCTTCTCTGAGTGCCCGTGCAGTATGATATCCCCCTTAATGTCAGCCCTTCCAATGCCCGAGTCTCCTTTCTTGTGATGTCAACCGTGTAAGTTCCGTTCCCCTGTGAGTCCTTTTTCGTGTGAGTTTTTCTCTGTTGTTAGAGTTCTCCTCTGCCGTGAGTTCTCTTTTCCTGTGTGTTTTCCAGTCTATGTAAGTTCCTATCCCCTGCAAGTCCTCCTCTCTTGTGAGTGTTCCTCCCCTTTGAGTTCTCTCATTCTGTTAGTCTTTCACTGTTAGTCCCTAACTCTTGTGGATCCCGCTGCCTTGTTAAGCCTCCTCCTGTGCAAGTTCTGGACTTCTGTGAGCTCTCCTCTTCTGTGAGTCCCCCACTTTGTGTCATTTGTGTTTTCCGGTGAGTTCTTGTCTGCTGTAAAACCCCTCTTTTGTGAATATTTGCTCCCCTGTGAGTTCTTCTCTCCTATGAGTCGAGCTCCTATGCGAGTTCTCCTCACCTGTGAATCCCCCTGTCCTGTGATACCCTTTCCTATGTGAGATCTTCTCTAATGGGAGTCCTCTTAATTTGTGATTTTTTCTTTACTGTTCATGAGTTTACCGTCCCTGTTAGTTCCTATTTCTTGTGAGTTCACTTGCACTGTGAGTGTCCTTCCCTTGTGAGTCCCTGCGAGTACTTCGCTAGAGTAACTTCTCCGCTCCTGTGAGTCAATATCTCCCTTGAGTTCCTTTCCCCTGTAAGTTCTTCTCTCTTGTGAGTCCTCCTCTTCTCTGTTTGCTCCTCTACTGTGACGTCTCCTCTTTGAATCCACCTCCCATGTGAGTTCTCCTGTCCTGTGAGTACTCCTCTCCTCTAAGGCCCCCTTCTCTGTAAGTTCTTCTTTTCTGTGACGCCTCTTCTCCTGTGAGTTCTACGATTGTGGGATTCCTCCGGTCCTGTGAGGTCTTTTCTTTTGTGAGTCCTCCTTTCCTGTGAATTCCCCGATCCTGTGAGTTGCCTTCCCCTCTGAGGTCTCCTTTGATGTGAATCCTTCTAATTTATGAGTTGTCCATTCCTATAATTTATGCTCTCCTGCGAAGCCTCCACATGTGTGAGATCTAGAGCCCAGTGAGTTATACTTTCCTGTTAGTCTTTCTTTTGTGCGAGGTCTCCTCTCCTGTGAGTTATCCACTGTGAAGTCCCCACTGTATGATTCGTCGTCTTCTGTGAGTACCTGTGCAGTATAATTTCCCCCCTTCATGTCAGCTTTTCCAATCCCTGAGGTTCCTTTCCAGTGATGTCTACAGTGTGCGTTCCGCTACCGTGCGAGTCCTTTTTCGTGTGAGTTTTCCTTGGTTCTGATAGTTCTTTTTTGCAGTGAGTTCTCCTCCCCTGTGTGTCCCCCAGTCTATGTAAGTTCCTATCCCCTGCAGGTCTTCCATTCCTGTGAGTGTTACTCTCCTGTGAGTTCTGTCATTATGTTAGTCTTTCACTGTTAGTCCCTCTCTCTTGTGAATCCCGCTGCCTTGTTAAGACTCCTCTTGTTCACGTTCTAGACTCCTGTGATATTTCCTTTTTTGTGTGTCCCCCACTTTGTGTTATTTGTTCTACACTGTGAGTTCCTCTGTACTGTAAAACCCCCTCTTTTGCGAATATCTGCTCCCCTGTGAGTTTTTCTCTCTTATGAGTCGAGCTCCTATGTGAGTTCTCCTGACGTGTGAAACCCCCTGTCCTGCGATTCCACTTCCTCTGTGAGTTCTTCTTTAAAGGGAGTCCTCTTAATTTTTGATTTGAACTTTCCTGTTCATGAGTTTACCTTCCCTGTTAGTTCTTATTTCCTGTGAATCCACCTCCACTGTGAGTATACCTCCCTTATGAATCCCGCTCTTTTGCGAGTTCTCATATGCTGTGAGTTCTCCTTTGCTGCAAATATCTACTGTGTGTCCCCATACCTTCTGATGTCTCGTCTCCTGTGCGTTCTCTTATACTGTGAGTCCTTTTATCCTCTGAGAATTTATCGCTCTCCTGTCTGTCCCCTGTCGTCTCTTTTCCTCCCTATGAGAACGACTCATGTGTGAGTTCCCCACTCCTGTCAGTTGTGCTCTCCTGTGAATTTTCGTCTCCTCTAACTGTTCTTTTAGGGTGGTTTCTTATCTTCTGTGAGCTCTCCGCTCCTGTGAGTTCTCTCCTTTTGTAAGTGCTCCTCACGTACGAGTCCCTTTCTCCTGAGTATCCGCTTCGTTTCGAGGTGTCCTCCCTATCAATCCGGCTACTGTATGAGTTCTACTCTCCTGTGAGTACTCCTCTCCTGCGAATTCACCTATACAGTAAGTTCTCGTATCCTATGAGTTCCCCTCTCCTGTTAATCATCATCCCCCGCGAATTTTCTCTCCTACCTGTAAATTTGTTATTCTGTGCGTTCTCTTGCAATACGAGTCAACCTCTCCTGTGATACCTCTGACCTGGTGAGTTCTCCTTCAATGTGAGTCCTATTCTCGTTTGACCTCTCATCTCCTGTCAGTTCTTCTCTCGTGTGACTTACCCGTTCCCGCCAGTTTTCCTCTTATGTGAGTTCTTTTTTCCTGTGAGCCCTCCGCTTCTCTGATTTCCCCTTTGCTGCGAGTTCTTCTCGCTTGTGAGACCCGTTTTCCTGGGAGTTTCCTTTTGCTGTGGGTCCAATTGTCCTTCCAGTCAGCCGCCTTTGCGAGTCCCGCTTCAATGCGAGTATTCCTTCTCTGCGAGTGCTTCTCCCTGTGTGACTTCTCCTCACCTGAAAGTTCTCTTCTCCTGTGAATCCCCCTCCTTTGTGTTCTCTTACGACTTTCACTCTCCTATGAGGTCTCCACCAACGCGAGTAATCCTCCTGTGTTATCCACGTCTACTGTGAATCCCCCTCTAATGTGATTCCACTTAAACTGTGAGACCCCATCCCATGTGAATTCTCTTCTGTGAGTTTTTTACTGTGAGTTCTTTTCTCCTGTTAGTATCATTTCCTTGTGAAATTGTTCTCCAATGCAAGATCCCCTCCCCTGCGAGTTGTTTGCCAGAGTAACTTCTCCGCTCCTGTGAGTCACTATCTCCCTTGAGTTCCTTTCCCCTGCACGTTCTTCCCTCTTGTAACTCCTCCTCTTCTCTGGTTGCTCCTCTACCGTGACGTCTCCTCTCTTAATCCACCCCCCATGTGAGTTCTCCTGTCTTGTGAGTACTCCTCTCCTCTAAGGCCCCCTTCTCTGCAAGTTCTGCTCTTCTGTGAGGCCTCTTCTCCTGTGAGTCCTACTATTGTGTGATTCCTCTGCTCCTGTGAGGTCTTCTTTCCTGTAAGTCCTCCTCTCCTGTGAATTTCCTGATCCTGTGAGTTGCCTTCCTCTCTGAGATCTCCTTTCATGTGAATCATTCTAATTCGCGAGTTGTTCATTCGTATTAGTTATGCTCTCCTGCGAAGCCTCCACCAGTGTGAGTGCTAGAGCCCTGTGAGTTATACTTTCCTGTTAGTCTTTCTTTTGTGCGAGTTCTCCTCTCCTGTGAGTTATCAACTGTGAACTCCCCACTGTGTGATTTGTCATCTTCTGTGAGTCCCCGTGCAATATGATTTCCCCCTTCATGTCAGCCCTTCGAATCCCTGAGGTTCCTTTCCTGTGATGTCAACCGTGTGAGTTCCGTTTCCTTGTGAGTCCTTTTTCGTTTGAGTTTTCCTCTGTTGTGAGAGTTCTCCTCTGCCGTGAGTTCTCCTCCTCTGTTTGTCCCCCAGTCTATGTAAGTTCCTATCCCCTGCAAGTCCTCCTCTCTTGTGAGTGTTCCTGCCCTGTGAGTTCTCTCATCCTTGTAGAATTTCACTGTTAGACCCTCTCTCTTGTGAATCCCGCTGCCTTGTTAAGCCTCCTCCTGTGCATATTCTAGTCTCCTGTGAGCTCTCCTCTCCTGTGACTCCCTCACTTTGTGTCATTTGTCCTCCCCTGTGAGTTCCTCTTTGCTGTAAAACCCCCTCTTTTGCGAATATCTGCTCCCCTGTGAGTTTTTCTCTCCTATGAGTCGAGCTACTATGTGAGTTCTAACCTGTGAATCCCCCTGTCCTGTGATTTCCCTTCCTCTGTAAGATCTTCCTTAATGGAGTCGTCTTAATTTGTGATTTGTCCTTTCCTGTTCATGAGTTATCCTTCCCTGTTAGTTCCTATTTCCTGTGAGTCCACCTCCACTGTCAGTGTCCCTTCCTTATGAATCCCGGCATTTTGCGAGTTTTCATATTGTGTGAGTTCTCCTTTGCTGCAAATCTCTCCTGTGTGTCTCCATACCTTGTGATGTCTCGTCTCCTGTGCGTTTTCCTTTACATTGAGTCCCTTTATCCTGTGAGACCCTATCGCTCTCCTGTCTGTCCCCTGTCTTCTCTATTCCTCGCTATGAGACCTACTCCTGTGTGAGTTCCCCACTCCTGTTAGTGTTGCTCTCCTGTGAATTTTCTTCTACTCTAACTGTTCTTTTCGCGTGGTTTCTTATTTTCTGTGAGCTCTCCGCTCCTGTGAGTTCTCTCCTCCTGTAAGTGCTCCTCTCGTACGAGTCCCTTTCTCCTGTGTGTACCACCTTTGTGGAGAGATCCTCTCTCCCATGAGTCCGCTAACCTGTGAGTTCTCCACTTGTGTGACTTCTCTTTCCGTTTGAATATCCGCTTCGTTCTGAGATGTCCTCCCTATCAATCCGGATGCTGTATGAGTTCTGCTTTGCTGCGAGTACTCCTTTCCTGCGTATTCACCTATACTACAAGTTCTCCCCTCCTATGAGTTCCCCTCTCCTATCAATCTCCATCCCCCGAGAGTATCCTCACCTTCCTCTAAATTTGTTATCCTGTGCGTTCTCTTGCAATATAAGTCAACCTCTCCTGTAAGTCCTCCCATTCGGTGAGTTGTCCTTCAATGTGAGTCCTATTCTCGTTTGACTTCTCATCTCCTGTGAATTTCCCTTTCCTGCGACTTGCCCGTTCCCGCGAGTTTTCCTCTTATGTGAGTTCTTTTTTCCTGTGAGCCCACCGCTTCTCTGATTACCCCTTTCCTTCGTATTCTTCTCGCTTGTGAGACCGGTTTTCCTGAAAGTTTCCTTCTGCTGTGGGTTCATTTGTCCTTCCAGTTAGCCGCCTTATTGAGTCCCCTTTCAATGCTAGTATTCTTCCTTTGTGAGTGCTTCTCCTGTGTGACTTCTCCTTTCCTGAAAGTTCTCTTCTCCTGTGAATCCCCCTCCCCTCTGTTCTGCTAAGACTCTCACTTTCCTGTGAGGTCTCCTTCAATGTTAGTAATCCTCCTCAATTATCCACGTCTACTGTGAATCCCTTTCTAATGTGATTCCACTTCTCCTGTTAGACCCCATCCCATGTGAATTTTCTTCTGTGAGTTCTTTACTGTGAGTTCTTTTCTCCTGTTAGTATAATTTCCTTGTGAAATTGTTCTCCAATGCAAGATCCCCTTCCCTGCGAGTTCTTCGCCAGAGTAACTTCTCCGCGCCTGTGAGTTAATATCTCCATCGAGTTCTCTTCCCCTGTAAGTTCTTCCCTCTTGTGAGTCCTCCTCATCTGTGGTTCCTCCTCTACTGTGACGTCTCCTCTTTGAATCCACCTCCCATGTGTGTTCTCCTGTCCTGTAAGTGCTCCTCTCCTCTAAGGCCCTCTTCTCTGTAAGTTCTGCTCTTCTGTGAGGCCTCTTCTCCTGTGAATCCTACTATTGTGTGATTCCTCCGCTCCTGTGAGATCTTCTATCCTGTGAGTCGTCCTCTTCTGTGAATTTACCGATCCTGTGAGTTGCCTTCCTCTCTGAGGTCTCCTTTCATGTGAATCTTTCTAATTTGTGAGTTGTCCATTACTATGAGTTATGCTCTCCTGCGGAACCTTCACCTGTGTAAGATCTAGAGCCCTGTGAGTTATACTTTCCTGTTTGTCCTTCTTTTGTGCGAGTTCCCCTCTCGTGTGAGTTATCCACTGTGAAGTCCCCACTGTGTGATTTGTCATCTTCTGTGAGTCCCCGTGCAATATGTTTTCCCCCTTCATATCAGCCGTTCCAATCCTTGAGTCTCCTTTTTTGTGATGTCAACCGTGTGAGTTCCGTTACCCTGTGAGTCCTTTTTCGTGTGACTTTTCCACTGTTGTGAGAGTTCTCCTCTGCCGTGAGTTTTCCTCCCTTGTGTGTCCCCCAGTCTATGTAAGTTCATATCCTCTACAAGTCCTCCTCTCGTGTGAGTGTTCCTCCCCTGTGAGTTTTCTCATCCTGTTAGTATTTCACTGTTAGTCCCACTCTCTTGTGGATCCCGCTGCCTTGTAAAGCCTCCTCCTGTGTAAGTTCTAGACTCCTGTAAGCTCTCCTCTCCTGTGAGTCCCCCACTTTCTGTGATTTGTACCTCCCTGTGGGTTCCTTTCTGCTGTAAAAGCCCCCCTCTTGTGAATATCTGCTCCCCTGTGAGTTCTTCTCTCTTATGAGTCGAGCTCCTATGTGAGTTATCCTCACGTGTGAATTCTCCTGTCCTGTGATTCCCTTTCGTCTGTGAGTTCTTTATTTATGGGGTCCTGTAAATTTGTTATTTGTCCTTTCCTGTTCATGAGTTTTCGTTCCCCTTTAAGTTCCTTTTTCCTGTGAGACCACCTCCACTTTGAGTGTCCCTCCCTTATGAATCTCGCCCTTTTACGAGCTCTCATATCCTGTGAGTTCTCCTTTGGTGCGAATTTCTCTTGTGTGTCCCCGTACCTTTTGATTACTCGTTTCCTGTGCGTTCTCCTATACTGTGTGTCCCTCTATCCTGTGAGAGCCTATCGCTTTCCTGTTTGTCCCCTTTCTTCTCTTTTCCTACGTATGAGACCTAGTCCTGTGTGAGTTCCCCACTCTCTTCTTTTCTGCTCTTTTCCAGTTCTGCAATTTTCCTCTCCTTTAACTGTTCATTTTGTGTGGTTTCTTAGCGTCTGTGAGCTCCCCGCTCCTGTGAGTTTTTTCCTCCTGTAAGTGCTCCTCCCGTACGAGTCCCGTTCTCCTGTGTACACTCCATTTGTGGCGATATCCCCTCTGCCGTGAGTCCGCTAACCTGTGAGTTTTCCACTCCTGTGACTTTTCCTTCCGTTTGAGTATCCGCTTCGTTCTGAGGTGCCCTCCCTATCAATCCGGCTGCTGTATGAATTCTACTCACCTGCGAGTACTTCTCTCCTGCGAATTTACCTATGCTGTAAGTTTTCCTCTCCTATGAGTTTCCTTCTCCTTTGAATCTCCAACCCCCCCCCAGTTTCCTCTCCTTCCTGTAAATTTGTTATCCTGTGCGTTCTCTTGCAATATGTGTCAACCTCAACTGTGAGTCCTCCGAACTGGTGAGTTCTCCTTCAATGTGAGTCCTTTTCTCGTTTGACTTCTATTCTCCTGTGAGTTCTTCTCTCCTGTGACTTCCCCGTTCCCCTGAGTTTTCCTCTTATGTTACTTCTTTTTTCTTGTGAGCCCTCCGCTTCTCCGATTTCCCCTTTGCTGCGAGTTCTTCTCGCTTGTGAGACCCGTTCTCCTGGGGGTTTCCTTTTGCAGCGGGTGCATTTGTCCTTCCAGTCAGCCGCCCTATTGAGTCCCTTTTCAATGCAAGCATTCTTTCTCTGCGAGTGCTTTTCCTGTGTGACTTCTCCTCTCCTGAAAGTTATCTTTTCCTGTGAATCCCTCTCCCCTATGTTCTCTTAAGACTTTCATTCTCCAATGAAATCTCCTCCAATGCGAGTAATCCTCCTCTGTTATCCACGTCTACTGCGAATCCCCCTCTAGTGTGATTTCACTTCTCCTGTAAGACCCCATCCCATGTGAATTCTCTTCTGTGAGTTCTTTACTGACAGTTTTTTCTCCTGTTAGTATCATTTCCTTGTGAAATTGTTATCCAATGCAAGATCCCCTTCCCTGCGAGTTCTTCGCCAGAGTAACTTTTCCGCTCCTGTGAGTCAATATCTCCTTTGAGTTCCTTTCCCCTTTAAGTTCTTCTTTCTTGTGAGTCCTCCTCTTCTCTGTTTGCTCCTCTACTGTGACGTCTCCTCTTTGAATCCACCTTCCATTTGAGTTCTCCTGTCCTGTGAGTACTCCTCTCCTCTAAGGCCCCCTTCTCTGTAAGTTCTGCTCTTCTGTGAGGACTTTTCTCCTGTGAGTCCTACTATTGTGTGATTCCTCCGCTCCTGTGAGGTCTTCTCTCCTGTGAGTCTTCCTCTCCTGTGAATTCCCCGATCCTGTGAGTTTCCTTGCCCTCTAAGGTCTCCTTTCATGTGAATCTTTGTAATTTGTGAGTTGTCCATTCCTTTGATTTATGCTCTTCTGCGAAGACTCCACCTGTGTGAGATCTACAGCCCTGTGAGTTATAGTTTCCTGTTAGTATTTTTTTGTGCGAGTTCTCATCTCCTGTGAGTTATCCACTGTAAAGTCTCCACTGTGTGATTTGTCATCTTCTGTGAGTCCACGTGCTGTATGATTTCTCCCTTCATGTCAGCCCTTCTGATCCCTGAGGTTCCTTTCCTGTGATGTCAACCGTGTGAGGTCCGTTTCCCTGTGAGTCCTTTTTCGTGTGAGTTTTCCTCTGTTGTGAGAGTTCTCTTCTGCCGTGAGTTCTCTTCCTCTGTGTGTCCCCCAGTCTATGTAAGTTCATATTCCCTGCAAGTCCTCCTGTCCTGTGAGTGTTACTCTCCTGTGAGTTCTCTCATCCTGTTAGTATTTCACTGTTAGTCCCTCTCTCTTGTGAATTTCGCTGCCTTGTTAAGCCTCCTCCTGTGCAAGTTCTAGACTCCGGTGAGCTCTCCGCCCCTGTGAGTTCCCCATTTTGTGTGATTTGTCCTCCCCTGTGAATTCCACTCTGCTGTAAAACCCCCCCTTTTGTGAATATCTGCTCCCTGTGAGTTTTTCTCTCTTATGAGTCGAGCTCCTATGTGAGTTCTCCTTACCTGTGAATCCCCCTGTCCTGTGATTCCCCTTCTTCTGTGAGTTCTTCTTTAATGGGAGTCCTTTTAATTTGTGATGTGTGTTTTCCTGTTCATGAGTTATCAATCCCTGTTAGTTCCTTTTTCCTGTGAAATCATCTCCACTGTGAGTGTCCCTCCCTTATGAATCCCGGCCTTTTGCGAGTTCTCATATTCTGTGAGTTCCCTTTGCTGCGAATATTAACTGTGTGTCCCCATATCTTCTGATGTCTCGTCTCCTGTGCGTTCTCCTATACTGTCAGTCCGTCTATCGTGTGAGACACTATCGCTTTCCTGTCTGTCCCCTGTCTTCTTTTTTCCTCCCTATTAGACCTACTCCTGTGTGAGTTCCCCACTCCTGACAGTTGTGGTCTCCTGTGAATTTTCGTCTTCTCTAGCTGTTCTTTTTGCGTGGTTTCTTATCTTCTGTGAGCTCTCCGCTCCTGTGAGTTCTCTCCTCCTGTAAGTTCTCCTCCCGCTCGTTCTCCTGTATGTACCCCCTTTCTGGCGAGATCCCCTCTCCCGTGAGTCGGCTAACTTGTGAGTTCTCCACTTCTGTGATTTCTCTTTCCGTTTGAGTATCCGCTCCGTTCCGAAGTGTCCTCCCTATCAATCCGGCTGCTGTATGAGTTCTACTCTCTTGTGAGTACTCCTTTTCTGCGAATTCACATATACTGTAAGTTCTCCTTTCCTATGAATTCCCTTCTCCTGTGAATTTCTATCCCCCGCGAGTTTCCCCTCCTTCCTGCAAATTTGTTATCCTGTGCGTTGTCCTGCAATATGAGTCAACCGGTCCTGTGAGACCTCCGACCCGGTGAGTTCTCCTTACATGTGAGTCCCATTCTCGTTTCACCTTTCATCTCTTGTGATTTCTTTTCTCCTGCGACTTCCCCGTTCCCCCTAGTTTTCCTCTTATGTTAGTTCTTTTTTCCTGTCAGCCCTCACCTTGTCTGATTTCCCCTTTGGTGCGAGTTCTTCTCGCTTGTGAGACCCGTTTTTCTGACAGTTTCCTTTTGCTGTGGGTCCATTTGTCCTTCCAGTCAGCCGCCCTATTGAGTCCCCTTTGAATGCTAGTATTACTCCTCTGTGAGTGCTTCTCCTGTGTGACTTCTCGTCTCCTGAAATTTCTATTCGCCTGTGAATCCTCCTCGCCAGTGTTCTCCTAAGACTTTCACTCTCCTATGAGGTCTCCTCCAATGCGAGTAATTCTCCTCTGTTATCTACGTCTACTGTAAATCCCCCTCTAATGTGATTCTACTTCTCCTGTGAGGCCCCATCCCATGTGAGTTCTCTTCTGTGAGTTCTTTACTATGAGTTATTTTCTCCTTTTAGTGTCATTTCCTTGTGAAAATTTTTTCCAATGCAAGATCCCCTTCTCTGCGAGGTCTTCGCCAGAGTAACTTCTTCGCTCCTGTGAGTCAATATCTCCCTTGAATTTCTTTCCCCTGTAAGTTCTTCCCTCTTGTGAGTCCTGCTCTTCTCTGTTTGCTTCTCTACTGTGACGTCTCCTCTTTGAATCCACCTCCCATGTGAGTTCTCCTGTCCTGTGATTACTCCTCTCCTCTAAGGCCCCCTTCTCATTAAGTTCTGCCCTTCTGTGAGGCCTCTTCTCCTGTGAGTCCTACTATTGTGTGATTCCTCCGCCCCTGTGAGTCCTCCTGTCCTGTGGATTCCCCGATCCTGTGTGTTGCCTTCCCCTCTGAGGTCTCCATTCATGTGAATCCTTTTAATTTGTGAGTTGTCCATTCCTATGATTTATGGTCTTTTGGAAGCATCCACCTGTGTGAGATCTAGAGCCCTGTGAGTTATACTTACCTGTTTGCCCCTTTTTTTGTGCGAATTCTTCTCTCCTGTGAGTTATCCACTGTGAAGTCCCCACTGTATGATTTGTCATCTTCTGTGAGTCCCCGTGCATTATGATTTCCCCTTTCATGTCAGCCTTTCCAATCCCTGAGTCTCCTTTCCTGTGATGTCAATCGTGTGAATTCCGTTTCCCTGTGAGTCCTTTTTCGTGTGAGGATTCCTCTGTTGTGAGAGTTCTCGTATGTCGTGAGTTCTCCTCCCCTGTGTGTCCCTCAGACTATGTAAGTTTCTGTTCCCTGCAAGTCCTCCTGTCCTGTGAATGTTCCTCCCCTGTGAGTTCTCTCATCCTTTTAGTATTTCACTGTTAGTCCTTCTTTTTTGTAGATCCCACTGCCTTGTTAGGCCTTTTCCGGTGCAAGTTCTAGACTCCTGTCAGCTCTCCTTTCCTGTGAGTCCCCCACTTTGTTTGATTTGTCCTCCCCTGAGCGTTCCTCTCTGCTGTAAAACCCCCTTTTTTGTGAACATCTGCTCCCTGTGTGTTCTTCTCTCCTATGAGTCGAGCTCCTATGTGAGGTTTCGTCACCTGTGAATCCCCCTGTCCAGTGATTCCCCTTCCTTTGTGAGTTCTTCTTTAATGGGAATCCTCTTAATTTGTGATTTGTCTTTTCCTGTTCTTGAGTTATCCTTCCCTTTTAGTTCTTTTTTCCTGTGAGACCAGCTCCACTGTGAGTGTCCCTCGCTTATAAATCCCGGCCTTTTGCGAGTTCTCATGTTCTGTGAGTTCTCTTTGCTGCGAATATTAACTGTGTGTCCCCATACCTTATGATGTCTGTCTCCTGTGCGTTCTACTCTACTGTGAGTCCTCCTATTCTGTGAGACCCTATCGCTATCCTGTGCGTTCCCCGTCTTCTCTTTTCCTCCCAATGAGACTTACTCCTGGGTGAGTTCACTTCTCCTGTCACTTCGGCTTTTCTGTAAATTTTCCTCTTCTGTAACTGTTCTTTTCGCGTGGTTTTTTATCTTCTGTGAGCTCTCCTCTCCTGTGAGTTCTCTCCTCCTCTAAGTGCTCCTCCCGTACGAGTCCTTTTCTTCTGTGTGTACCCCCTTTATGGCGAGATCCCCTCTCCCGTGAGTTCTCCACTTTTGTGACTTCTGTTTCCGTGTGAGTATCCGCTTCGTTCTGAGATGTCCTCCGTGTAAAACCGGCTGCTGTATGAGTTCTTCTCTCCTGTGAGTATTCCTCTCCTGCGAATTCACCTATACTGTAAGTTCTCCTCTCCTATGAGTTCCCCTCTCCTGTGAATCTCCATCCTGTGAATTCTCCTCCCCTGTGTGTTTCCCAGTCTATGTAAGTTCTTATCCTCTCCAAGTCTTCCTCTCCTGTGCGTGTTTTTCCCCTGTGAATTCTCTCATCCTGTTAGTTTTTCACTGTTAGTCCCTCTCTTTTGTGGATCCCACTGCCTTGTTAAGTCTCCTCCTGTGCAAGTTCTAGACTCCTGTGAGCTCTCCTCTTCTGTGAGTCCCCCATTTGAGTTTCTCTCCGGTGTTAAACCTCCTCTTTTTTGAATATCTGCTCCCCTGTGAGTTCTTCTCTCCTATGATTGGAGCTCAAAGGTGAGTTCTCCTCACCTCTGAATCCCCCTGTTCTGTGATTTTCCTTCCTCTGTGAGTTCTTCTTTAATGGGAGAAGCCTTAATTTGTGATGTGTGTTTTCCTGTTAATGAGTTATCCTTCCCTGTTAGTTCTTTTTTTCTGTGAAACCACCTTTACTGTGAGTGTCCCTCCCTTATGAATCCCGCCCTTTTGCGAGTTCTCATATTCTGTGAGTTCTCCTTTGCTGCGAATCTCTCCTGTGTGTCCCCATACCTTCTGATGTCTCGTCTCCTGTTCGTTCTCCTATACTGTCAGTCCGTCTATCCTGTGAGACCCTATCGCTCTCCTGTTTGTTCTCTGTCTTCTCTTTACTTCCCTATGAGACCTACTCCTGTGTGAGTTCCCCACTCCTGACAGTTCTGCTCTCCTGTGAATTTTCCTCTTATCTAGCTGTTACTTTCGCGTGGTTTCTTATCTTCTGTGAGCTCTCCGCTCCTGTGAGTTCTCTCGTTCTGTAAGTTCTTCTCCCGTACGAGTCCCTTTCGCCTGTATGTACCCCCTTTGTGGCGAGATCCCCTCTCCCGTGAGTCCGCTAACCTGTGAGTTCTCCACTCCTGTGACTTCTCCTTCCGTTTGAGTATTCGCTCCGTTCTGAAGTGTCCTCCCTATCAATTCGGCTGCTGTATGAGTTCTACTCTCCTGTGAGTACTCCTCTCCTGCGAATTCACCTATACCGCAAGTTCTCCTCTCCTATGAGTTCCCTTCTCCTGTCAATCTCCATTCCCCGCGAGTTTCCTCACCTTCCTGTAAATTTGTTATCCTGTGCGTTCTCTTGCAATATGAGTCAACCGCTCCTGTGAGCCTCCGACCCGGTGAGTTCTCCTTCAATGTCAGTCCTATTCTCGTTTCCATTCTCATCTCCTGTGACATCTCCGTTCCCCCTAGTTTTCCTCCTGTGTTAGTTCTTTTTTACTGTGAGCCCTCCGCTTCTCTGATTTCCCCTTTGCTGCGAGGTCTTCTCGCTTGTGACACCCGTTTTCCTGGGAGTTTCATTTTGGTGATGGTGTATTTGTCCTTCCAATCAGCCGTCCTATTGAGTCCCCCTTCAATGCGAGTATTCCGCCTCTGCGAGTGCTTCTCCTGTGTGATTTCTCCTCTCCTGAAAGTTCTCTTTTCCTGTGAATCCCTCTCCCCTGTGTTCTCCTAACACTTTCACCCTCCTATGAGGTCTCCTCCAATGCTAGTAATCCTCCTCTGTTATCCACGTCTACTGTGAATCCCCCTCTGGTGTGATTCCACTTCTCCTCTGAGACCCCATCCCATGTGTTATTTTCTCCTGTTAGTATCATTTCCTTGTGAAATTGTTCTCCAATGCAAGATCCCCGTCCCTGCGAGTTCTTCGCAAGAGTAACTTCTTCGCTCCTGTTAGTCAATATCTCCCTAGAGTTTCTTTCGCCTGTAAGTTTTTTCCTCTTGTGAGTCCTCCTTTTCTCTGGATGCTCCTGTACTGTGACGTCTCCTCTTTGAATCCACCTCCCATGTGAGTTCTCCTGTCCTGTGAGTACTCCTCTCTTCTAAGGCCCCCTTCTCTGTAAGTTCTGCTCTTTTGTGAGGACTCTTCTCCTGTGACTTCTACTGTTGTGTGATTCCTCCGCTCCTGTGAGGTCTTGTCTCCTTCGAGTCCTCCTCTCCTGTGAATTCCCCGATCCTGTGAGTTTCCTTCCTTTCTGAGGTCTCCTTTCGTGTGAATCTTTCTAATTTGTGAGTTGTCCATTCCTATGATTTATGCTCTCCTACGAAGCCTCCACCTGTGTGAGATCTAAAGACATGTGAGTTATACTTTATCGTTAGTTTTTGTTATATGCGAGTTCTCCTCTCCCGTGAGTTATCGACTGTGAAGTCCCCACTGAGTGATTTGTCATCACATGTGAGTCCCCGTGCAGTGTGATTTCCCCCTGCATGTCAGGCCTTCCAATCCCTGAGGTTTTTTTCCTGTGATGTGAACCGTGTGAGTTCCGCTACCCTGTGATCCTTTTTCGTGTGAGTTTTCCTGTGTTGTGAGAGTTTTCCTCTGCCATGAGTGCTCCTTTCCTGTGTGTCCACCAGTCTATGTAAGTTCCTATCCCCTGCAAGTCCTCCTTTCCTGTTAGTGTTCCATCCCTGTGAGTTTTCTCATTCTGTTAGTCTTTCACTGTTATTCTCTCTCTCTTGTGGATTCCGCTGCCTTGTTAAGGCTGCTCCTGTGCAAGTTCTAGACTCCTGTGAGCTCTCCTCTCTTGTGAGCCCCCCACTTTGTGTGATTTGTCCTTCCCTGTGAGTTCTTCTCTCCTATGATTGGAGCTCATAGGTGAGTTCTCCTCAACTCTGAATCCCCTTGTCCTGTGATTTCCCTTCCTTCCTCTTTGAGATCTTCTTTAATGGGAGTTCTCTTAACTTGTAGTTTGTCCTTTCCTGTTCATGATTTATCCTTCCCTGTCAGTTCCTTTTTCCTGTGAGACCACCTCCACTGTGAGTATCCCTCCCTTATGAATCCCGCCCTTTTGCGAGTTCTCATATTCTGTGAGTTCTCCTTTGCTACAAATCTCTCCTGTGTGTCCCCATACCTTCTGATTTCTCGTCTCTTGTGCATTTTCCTATACTGTGAGTACCTCTATCCTGTGAGACACTATCGTTTTCGTGTCTGTCCCCTGTATTCTCTTTTCCTATGTATGAGACCTACTGCTGTGTGAGTTCCCCACTCCTGTCAGTTCTGCTCTCCTGTGAATTTTCCTCTCCTCTAACTGTTTTTTTCGCGTGATTTCTTATCTTCTGTGAGCTCTCCGTTCCTGTGAGTTCTCTCCTCCTGTAAGTGCGCCTCTCGTACGAGTTCCTTTTTCCTGTGTGTACCTCTTTTGTGGCGAGATCCCCTTTCCCGTGAGTCCGCTATCTTGTGAGTTCTTCACTCCTGTGACTTCTTTTTCCATTTGAGTATCCGCTTCGTTCTGAGGTGTCCTCCCTATCAAACCGGCTGCTGTACGAGTTCTACTCTCCTGTGAGTAGTCCTCTCCTGCGAATTGACCTATACTTAAAGTTCTCCTCTCCTATGAGTTCCCCTATTTTGTGAATCTCCATCTTGCGCGAGTTTCCTCACTTTCCTGTAAATTTGTTATCCTGTGCGTTCTGTTGTAATATGAGTAAACCTCTCTTGTGAGTCCTCCGACCCGATGAGTTCTCCTTACATGTGAGTCCCATTATCGTTTGACTTCTCATTTCCTGTGAGTTCTTCTCTTTTGTTAGTATCATTTCGTTGTGAAATTGTTTTCCAATGCAAGATCCCCTTCCCTGCGAGTTCTTCGCCAGAGCAACTTCTCCGCTTTTGTGAGTCAATATCTCCCTTGAGCTCCTTTCCCCTGTAAGTTCTTCCCTCTTGTGAGTCCTCCTCTTGTCTGGTTGCTCCTCTACTGTGACGTCTCCTCTTTGAATCCACCTCCCATGTGAGTTCTCCTGTCCTGTGAATACTCCTCTCCTCTAAGGTCCCCTTCTCTGTAAGTTCTGCTCTTCGGTGAGGTTTCTTTTCCTGTGAGACCTGCTCTCCTGTGAATTCCCTAATCCTGTGAGTTGCTGTCTCCTCTGAGGTCTCCTTTCATGCGAATCCTTTTAATTTGTGATTTGGGCATTGTTATGAGTTATGCTCTCCTGGGAAGCCTCCACCGGTGTGAGATCTAGAGCCCTGTGAGTTATAGTTTCCTGTTAGTCCTTCTTTTGTGCGAGTTTTTTTTATCTCCTTTGAGTTATCCACTGTGAAGTCCCCACTGTGTGATTTGTCATCTTCTGTGAGTCTTCGTGCAGTATCATTTCCCCCTTCATGTCAGCCCTACCAATCCCTGAGTCTCCTTTCTTGTGATGTCAACCGTGTGAGTTCCGCTCCCCTGGGAGTCCTTTTTCGTGTGAGTTTTCCTCTGTTGTGAGAGTTCTCCTCTGCCGTGAGTTCTCCTCCTTTGTGTGTCCCTCAGTCTATGTAAGTTCCGATCCTCTGCAGGTCCTCCTCTCCAGTGAGTGTTCCTCCACTGAGTACGCTCATCCTGTTAGTTGTTCACTGCCATTCCCTTTCTCGTTTGGATCCCGCTGCCTTGTAACGCCTCCTCCTGTGCAAGTTCTAGACTCCTGTGAGCTGTCAGCTCTTGCAAGTGCCGCACTTTGTGTGATTTGTCCTCCCTTGTGAGTTCCTTTCTGCTGTAAAACACCCTCTTTTGTGAATATCTGCTCCTTGTGAGTTCTTCTCTCCTATGAATCGAGCTCCTATGTTAGTTTTCCTCACCTGTGAATCCCCCTGTCCTGTGATTTTCTTTTCCTTTTTCGTCTCCTGTGTGTTCTCCTATACCGTGTGTCCCTCTATCCCGTGAGACCCTATCGCTTTCCTGTCTGTCCCCTGTCCTCCCTTCTCCTCCCTATGAGACCTACTCCTGTGTGAGTTCCCCACTTTTGTCAGTTCTGCTCTCCTGTGAATTTTCTTCTCCTCCAACTGTTCTTTTCGCGTGGCTTTTTATCTTCTGTGAGCTCTCCGCATTTGTGAGTTCTCTCTTTCTGTAAGTGCTCTTCCCGTACAAGTCCCTTTTCCCTGTGTGTACCCCCTTTGTGGCGAGATCCCCTTTCCCGTTAGTCCGCTAACCTGTGAGTTCTCCACTCCTGGCAATTCTTTTTCCGTTTGAGTATCCTCTCCGTTCTGAGGTGTCCTCCCTATCAATCCGGCTGCTGTATGAGTTCTACTCTCCTATAAATACTCCTCTCCTGTGAATTTCCATCCCCAGCGAGTTTTTTCACCTTCCTCTAAATTTGTTAACCCGTGCGTTCTCTTGCAATATGAGTCAACCTTTCCTGTGAGTCCTCCGACCCAGTGAGTTCTCCTTCAATGTGAGTCCTATTCTCGTTTGACTTCTCTTCTCCTCTGAGTTTTTCTCTCCTGTGACTGCCCCGTTCCCGCGAATTGTCTTCTTATGTGAGTTTCTTTTTCTTGTGAGCCCTCCGCTTGTCTGATTTCCCCTTTGCTGCGAGTTCTTCTCTCTTGTGAAACCAGTTTTCCTGAAAGTTTCCTTTTACTGTGGGTCCATTTGACCTTCCAGTCGGCCGCCCAATTGAGTCCCCCTTCAATGCTTGTATTTCTCCTCTGTGACTGCTTCTCCTGTGTGACTTCTCCTCTCCTGAAAATTCTCTTGGCCTGTGAATCCCCCTCCCCTGTTTTCTCCTAAGACTTTCACTCTCCTATGAGGTCTCCTCCAATGCGAGTAATCCTCCTCTGTTATCCACATCTACTGTGATTCCCCCTATAATGTGATTCCATTTCTCCTGTGAGACACCATCCTATGTGAATTCTCTTCTGTGAATTTTTTACTGTGAGTTCTTTTCTCCTGTTAGTACCATTTCCTTGTGACATTGTTCTTTAATGCAAGATACCCCTTCACTGCGAGTTCTTCGCCAGAGTAAGTTCTCCGCTCCTGTGAGTCAATATCTCTTTTGATTTCCTTTCCCCTGTAAGTTCTTCCCTCTTATAAGTCCTTCTCTTCTCTGGTTGCTCCTCTACTGTGACGTCTCCTCTTTCAATCCACCTCTCATGTGTGTTCTCCTGTCCTGTGAGTACACCTCTCCTCTAAGACCCCCTTCTCTGTAAGTTCTGTTTTTCTGTGAGGCCTCTTCTCCTGTGAGTCCTACTATTGTGTGATTCCTTCGCTCCTGTGAGGTCTTTACTCTTGTAAATTCTCCTCTCCTGTGAATTCCCTGATTTTGTGAATTCCCTTCCCCTCTGAGGTCTCCTTTCATGTGAATCCCTCTAATTTGTGAATTGTATATTCCTATGATTTATGGTCTCCTGCGAAGCCTCCACCTGTGTGAGCACTACAGCCCTGTGAGTTATACTTTCCTGTTAGTCTTTTTTTTGTGCGAGTTCTCCTCTCCTGTGAGTTATCAACTGTGAAGTCCCCACTTTTTGTTTTGTCATCTTCTGTGAGTCCCCGTGCAGTATGATATCCCCCTTCATGTCAGCCCTTCCAATCCCTGAGTCTCCTTTCCTGTGATGTCAACCGTGTGAGTTCCGTTCCCCTGTGAGTCCTTTTTCGTGTGAGTTTTCCTCTGTTGTTAGAGTTTTCCTCTGCCGTGAGTGCTCCTCCCCTGTGTGTCCCCCAGTCTAAGTAAGTTCCAATCCCCTGCAAGTCCTCCTCTTTTGTGAGTGTTCCTCCACTGTGAGTTCTCTCATTCTGTTAGTCTATGTGAGTTCTCCTCACGTGTGAATCCCCCTGTCCTGTGATTCCCCTTCCTCTGTGAGTTCTTCTTTAAAGGTAGTCCTCTTAATTTGTGATTTGTCCTTTCCTGTTCATGAGTTTACCGTCTCTGTTAGTTCCTATTTCCTGTAAATCCACCTCCACTGTGAGTGTCCCTCCCTTATGAATCCCGCTCTTTTGCGAGTTCTCATATGCTGTGAGTTCTCCTTTGCTGCGAAGCTCTATCACTGTCTGTCCCCATACCTTCTGATGTCTCGTCTCTTGTGCGTTCTCTTATACTGTGAGTCCTTCTATCCTTTGAGACCGTATCGCTCTTCTGTCTGTTCCCTGTCTTCTCTTTTTCCCCTATGAGAACGACTCCTGTGTGAGTTCCCCGCTTTTGTCAGTTGTGCTCTCCTGTGAATATTCGTTTCCTCTAACTGTTCTTTTCGCGTGGTTTCTTATCTTCTGTGAGCTCTCCGCTCCTGTGAGTTCTCTCCTCCTTTAAATGTTCCTCACGTACAAGTCCCTTCTTCCTGTGTATACCGACTTTGTGGCGAGATCCTTTCTTCCTTGAGTCCGCTAAACTGTGAGTTCTCCACTCCTGTGACTTCTTTTTCCGTTTGAGTATCCGCTTCGTTCTGAGGTGTCGTCCCTATCAATCCGGCTACTGTATGAGTTCTACTGTCCTGTGAGTACTCCTCTCCTACGAATTCACCTATACTGTAAGTTCTCCTTTCCTATGAGTTCCCCTCTCCTGTTAATCTCCATCCCCTGCGAGTTTCCTTTGCTTTCTGTAAATTTGTTATCCTGTGCGTTCTCTTGCAATATGAGTCAACCTCTCCTGTGAGACCTTTGACCTGGTGAATTTTCCTTCAATGTGAGTCCTATTCTCGTTTGACCTCTCATCTCCTGTGTGTTCTTCTCTCCTGTGATTTTCCCGTTCCCGCGAGTTTTCCTTTTATGTGAGTTCTTTTTTCCTGTGAACCTTCCGCTTCTCTGATTTCCCCTTTGCTGGGAGTTCTTCTCGCTTGCGAAACCCGTTTTCCTGGGTGTTTCCTTTTGCTGTTGGTGCATTTGTCCTTCCAGTCAGCCGCCCTATTGAGTCCCTCTTCAATGCGGGTATTCCTCCTCTGCGAGTGTTTCTCCTGTATGACTTTTCCTCTCCTGAAAGTTCTTATCTCCTGTGAATCCCCCTCCTTTGTGTTCTCCTAAGACTTTCACTCTCCTATGAGGTCTCCTCCAATGCGACTAATCCTCCTGTGTTATCCACGTCTACTGTGAATCCCTCTCTAATGTGATTCCACTTATCCTGTGAGGCCCCATCCCATGTGAATTCTCTTCTGTGAGATTTTTACTGTGAGTTGTTTTTTCCTGTTAGTATCATTTCCTTGTGAAATTGTTCTCCAATGCACAATCTCCTTCCCTGCGAGTTCTTCGCCAGAGTAACGTCTCCGCTCCTGTGAGTCAATATCTCCCTTGAGTTCCTTTCCCCTGTAAGTTCTTCCTTGTTGTAAGTCCTCCTCTTCTCTGGTTGCTCCTCAACTGTGACGTCTCCTCTTTGACACCACTTCCAATGTGAGTTCTCCCGTCCTGTGAGTACTCCTCTTTTCTAAGGCCCCCTTCTCTTTAAGTTCTGCTCTTCTGTGAGGCCTCTTCTCCTGTGAGTCCTACTATTGTGTGATTCCTCTGTTCCTGTGAGGTCTTGTCTCCTGTAAGTCCTCCTCTCCTGTGAATTTCCCGATCCTGTGAGTTACCTTTCCTTCTGAGATCTCCTTTCATGTGAATCCTTCTAATTCGCGAGTTGTCCATTCGTATTAGTTATGCTCTCCTGCAAATCCTCCAGCTGTGTGAGATCTAGAGCTCTGTCAGGTATACTTTCCTGTTTCCGTGTGAGTTCCGTTTCCCTGTGAGTCCTTTTTCGTGTGAGTTTTCCTCTGTTGTAAGAGTTCTCCTCTGCCGTGAGTTCTCCTCCTCTGTGTGTCCCCCAGTCTATGTAAGTTCCTATTCCCTGCAAGTCCTCCTGTCCTGTGAGTGTTCCTCCCCTGTGAGTTTTCTCATCCTGTTAGTCCCTCTCTCTTGTGAATCCCGCTGCCTTGTTAAGCCTCCTCCTGTGCAAGTTCTAAACTCCTGTGAGCTCTCCGCTTTTGAGTCCCCCATTTTGTGTGATTTGTCCTGTCCTGTGAGTTCGTCTCTGCTGTAAAACCCCCTCTTTTGTGAATATCTGCTCGCTGTGAGTTCTTCTCTCCTATGAGTCGAGCTCCTGTGTGAGTTCTCCTTAGCTGTGTATCCCCCTGTCCTGTGATTCCCCTTCCCCTGTGAGTTCTTCTTTAATGGGAGTCCTCTTAATTTGTGATTTGTCCTTTCCTGTTCATGAATTATCCTTCCCTGTTAGTTCTTTTTTCCTGTGAGACCACCTCCACTGTGAGTGTCCCTGCCTTGTGAATCCCGGCCTTTTGCTAGTTCTCATATTCTGTGAGTTCCCTTTGCTGCGAATATTAACTGTGTGTCCCCATATCTTCTGATGTCTTGTCTCCTGAGCGTTCTCTTATACTGTCAGTCCGTCTATCCTGTGAGACACTATCGCTTTCCTGTTTGTCCCTTGTCTTCTCTTTTTTTTCTTATTAGACCTACTCCTGTGTGAGTTCCGCACTCCTGACAGTTCTGCTCTCCTGTGAATTTTCCTATTCTTTAGCTGTTCTTTTTGCGTGATTTCTTATCTTCTGTGAGCTCTCCGCTCCTGTGAGTTCTCTCCTCCTGTAAGTTCTCCTCCCGTACGAGAACCTTTCTCCTGTGTGTACCCCCTTTGTGGCGAGATTCCCTCTCCCGTGAATCCGCTAACCTGTGAGTTCTCCACTCCTGTAATTTCTGTTTCCGTTTGAGTATCCGTTCCGTTCTCAGCTGTCCTCCCTTTCAAACCGGCTGCTGTATGAGTTCTACTCTCCTGTGAGTACTCCTCTACTGCGAATTCACCTATACTGTAAATTCTCCTCTCCTATGAGTTCCCCTCTCCTGTGAATCTTCATCCCCCGCGAGTTTCCTCACCTTCTTCTAAATTTGTTATCCTGTGTGTTCTCTTGCAAAATGAGTCAACCTGTCCTTTGAGTGTTCCGACCCGGTGAGTTCTCATTGAATGTGAGTCCTATTCTCGCTGACTTCTCTTCTCCTGTGAATTATTCTTTCCTGTGACTTCCCCGGTCCAGCGAGTTGTTCTCCTATGTGAGTTCTTTTTTCCAGTGAGCCCTCCGTTTGTCTGATGTATCCTTTGCTGCGTATTCTTTTCTCTTGTGAGACCCGTTTTTCGGAAAGTTTCCCTTTGCTGTGGGTCCATTTGTCCTTCCAGTCAGCCGCCTTCTTGAGTCCCCTTTTAATGCTAGTATTCCTTCTCTGTGAGTGCTTCTCCTGTGTGACTTCTAGTCTCCTGAAAGTTCCTCTTCTCCTGTGAATCCCCCTCGCCTGTGTTCTCCTAAGACTTTCACTCTCCTATGAGGTCTCCTCCAATGCTAGTAATCCTCCTCTGTTATGCACGTCTACTGTGAATTCCCCTCTAATGTGATTCCACTACTCCTGTGAGACCCCAATCCCATGTGAATTCTCTTCTGTGACTTCTTTACTGTGAGTTCTTTTCTCCTGTTAGTATCATTTCCTTGTGAAATTGTTCTCCAATGCAAGATCCCCTTCCCTGCAAGTTCTTCGCTAGAGTAACTTCTCCGCTCCTGTGAGTTAATATCTCCCTAGAGTTCCTTTCGCCTGTACGTTCTTCCCTCTTGTGAGTCCACCTCTTCTCTGGTTGCTCCTTTACTGTGATGTCTCTTCTTTGAATCCACCTCCCATGTGAGTTCTCCTGTCCTGTGAATACTCCTCTCCTCTGAGGCCCCCTTCTCTGTAAGTTCTGCAATTCTGTGAGGCCTCTTCTGCTGTGAGTCCTACTATTCTGTGATTCCTCCGTTCCTGTGAGCTCTCATCTCCTGTGAGTCCCCTACTTTGTGTGATTTGTCCTCGCCTGTGACTTCCTTTCTGCTGTAAACTCCCCCCTTTTGTGAATATCTGCTCCCCTGTGCGTTCTTCTCTCTTATGAGTCGAGCTCCTATGTGAGTTCTCCTCACCTGTGAATCCCCCTGTCCTGTGATTACCCTTCCTCTGTGAGTTGTTCTTTAATGGGAGTCCTCTAAATTTGTTATTTGTCCTTTCCTGTTCATGAGGTATCCTTCTCTGTTAGTTCCTTTTTCCTGTGAGACCACCTCCACTTTGAGTGTCCCTCCCTTATTAATCCCGACCTTTTGCGAGTTCTCATATTTTGTGAGTTCTCCTTTGCTGCGAATTTCTCTTGTGTGTCCCCGTACCTTCTGATGTCTCGACTCCTGTGTGTTCTCCTATACTGTGTGTCTTTCTATCCTGTGAGACCCTATCGCTTTCCTGTCTGTCCCCTGTCTTCTCTTTTTCTATGTATGAGACCTACTCCTGTGTGAGTTCCCCACTCCTGTCAGTCCTGCTCTCCTGTGAATTTAACTCTAACTGTTCTTTTCCCGTGGTTTCTTATCTTCTGTGAGCTCTCCGCTCCTGTAAGTTCTCTCCTCCTGTAAGTGCTGGTCCCGTACGAGTCCTTTTCTCCTGTTTGTACCACGTTTGTGGCAAGATCCCTCTCCCATGAGTCCGCTAACCTTTGAGTTCTCCACTTCTGTGAGTTCTCTTTCCGTTTGAATATCCGCTTCGTTTTGAGGTGTCCTCCCTATCAATCCGGATGCAGTATGAGTTCTGCTTTCTTGTGAGTACTCCTCTCCTCCGAATTTACGTATACTGTGAGTTCTCCTCTCCCATGAGTTCTCTTCTCCTGTGAATCTCCATCCCCTGCGAGTTTCCTCTCCTTCCTGTAAATTTGTTATCCTGTGCGTTTCCTTGAAATATAAGTCAACCTTTCCTGTGAGTCCTCCGACCCGGTGAGTTCTCCTTCAATGTGAGTCCTATTCTCGTTTGACTTCTCTTCTCCTGTGAGTTCTTCTCTCCTGTGATTTTCCTGTTCCCGCGAGTTTTCCTCGTATGTGAATTCTTTTTTTCTGTGAGCCTTCCCCTTGTCTGATTTCCCCTTTGCTGCGAGTTCTTCTCGCTTGTGAGACCCGTTTTCCTTACAGTTTCCTTTTGCTGTGGGTCCATTTGTCCTTCCATTCAGCCGCCCTATTGAGTCCCCTTTCAATGCTAGTATTCCTTCTCTGTGAGTGCTTCTCCTGTGTGACTTTTCCTCTCCTGAAAGTTCTCTTCGCCTGTGAATCCCCCTCGCCTGTGTTCTTTTAAGACTTTCACTCTCCTATGAGGTCTCCTCCAATGCGAGTAATCCTCCTCTGTTATCCAAGTCTACTGTGAATCCCCCTCTAATGTGATTCTATTTCTCCTGTGAGACCCCTTCTTATGTGAATTCTCTTCTGTGAGTTATTTACTGTGAGTTCTTTTCTCCTGTTAGTATCATTAACTTGTGAAGTTGTTATCCAATGCAAGATCCCCATCCCTGCGAGTTCTTCGCCAGAGTAACTTTTCCGCTCCTGTGAGTCAATATCTCCGTTGATTTTCTTTCCCCTGTTAGTTATTCCTTCTTTTGAGTCTTCTTCTTCTCTGGTTGTTCTTCTACTGTGACGTCTCCTCTTTGAATCCACCTCCCAT
Source organism: Antipathozoanthus remengesaui (assembly GCA_025434805.1). Taxonomy (NCBI): domain Eukaryota; kingdom Metazoa; phylum Cnidaria; class Anthozoa; order Zoantharia; family Parazoanthidae; genus Antipathozoanthus; species Antipathozoanthus remengesaui. Next base: position 22,277 of record JANSTR010151718.1, on the reverse strand, counting down.
GTGAGTTCTCCTGTCCTGTGAGCACTCCTCTCCTTTAAACCGCCTTCTCTTTAAGTTCTGTTCCTCTGTGAGGCCCCTTCTCCCGTGAGTCCTACTATTGTGTGATTCCTCCGTTTCTGTGAGGTCTTTTCTTTTGTTCCTCGTCTCCTGTGAATTCCCCGACCCTGTGATTTTCCTTCCCCTCTCAGGTTTCCTTTCATGTGAATCCTTCTAATTTGTGAGTTGTCCATTTCTATGATTTATTCTCTCCTGCGAAGCCTCCATTTGTGTGAGATCTAGAGCCCTGTGAGTTATACTTTCCTGTTAGTCTTTCTTTTGTGCGAGATCTCCTCTCCTGTGAGTTATCAACTGTGAACTCCCCACTGTGTGATTTGTCATCTTCTGTGAGTACCCGTGCAGTATGATTTCCCCCTTCATGTCAGCCTTTCGAATCCCTGAGTTTCCTTTCCTGTGATGTCAACCGTGTGAGTTCTGCTACCTTGTGGGTCCTTTTTCGTGTGAGTTTTCCTCTGTTATGAGAGTTCTCCTCTGCCGTGAGTTCTCCTCCCCTGTGTGTCCCCCAGTCTATGTATGTTCCTATCCTCTGCAAGTCCTCCTCTCCTGTAAGTGTTCCTGCCCTGAGTGTTCTCTCATTCTGTTAGTCTTTCACTGTTAGTCCCTCTCTCTTGTGGATCCCGCTGCCTTGTTAAGCCTCAACCTGTGCAAGTTCTTGAGTCCTGTGAGCCCCCCAGTTTGTGTGATTTGTCCTTCCCTGTGAGTTCCTCTCTGCTGTAAAACCCCCTCTTTTCTGAATATCTGCTCCCCTGTGAGTTCTTCTCTCCTATGATTGGAGCTCAAAGGTGAGTTCTCCTCAACTCTGAATCCCCCTGTCCTGTGATTCCCCTTGCTTCCTCTGTGAGATCTTCTATAATGGGAGTCCTCTTAAGTTGTGGTTTGTCCTTTTCTGTTCATGAGTTATCCTTCCCTGTCATTTCCTTTTTCCTGTGAGACAACCTCCACTGTGAGTGTCCCTCCCTTATGAATCCCGCCCTTTTGCTATTTTTCATATTCTGTAAGTTTGTTTTGCTGCGAATCTTTCCTGTGTGTCCCCATACCTTCTGATGTGTCGTCTCCTGTGCGTTGTCCTATACTGCGAGTCCCTCTATCCTGAGAGACACTATCGTTTTCGTGTCTGTCCCCTGTCTTCTCTTTTCCTCCCTATGAGAACGACTCCTGTGTGAGTTCCCCACTCCTGTCAGTTGTGCCCTCCTGTGAATTTTCGTCTCCTCTAATTGTTCTTTTCGCGTGGTTTCTTATCTTCTGTGAGCTCTCCGTTCCTGTGAGTTTTTTTTCTTGTAAGTGCTTTTCCCGTACGAGTCCCTTTTTCCTGTGTGTACCCTCTTTGTGGCGAGATCCCCTCTCCCGTAAGTCCGCTAACCTGTGAGTTTTGCACTCCTGTGACTTCTTTTTCCCTTTGAGTATCCGCTTCGTTCTGAAGTGTCCTCCCTATCAATCCGGCTGCAGCACGAGTTGTACTCTGCTGTGAGTACTCCGCTCCTGCAATTTTACCTATACTGTAAGTTATCCTTTCCTATGAGTTCCCCTCTCCTGTGAATCTCCATCTTCCGCAAGTTTCCTCACCTTCCTCTACATTTGTTATCGTGTGCGTTCTCTTGCAATATGAGTCAACCTCTCCTGTGAGTCCTCCGTCCCGCTGAGTTCTCCTTCAATGTGATTCCTATTCTCGTTTGATTTCTCTTCTCCTGTGAGTTCTTCTCTCCTGTGACTTCCCCGTTCCCTGCGAGTTTTCCTCTTGTGTGAGTTCTTTTTCCTGTGAGCCCTCCGCTTGTCTGATTTGCCCTTTGCTGCGAGTTCTTCTCGCTTGTGAGACCCGTTTTCCTGGGAGTTTCCTTTTGCTGTGAGTGCATTTGTCCTTCCAGTCAGTCGCTTTATTGAGTCCCCCTTCAATGCGAGTATTCCTCCTCTGTGAGTGCTTCTCTCCTCTGTTATCCACGTCTACTGTGAATCTCCCTCTAATGTGATTCCATTTCTCCTGTGAGACCCCATCCTATTTGAATTTTCTTCTGTGAGTTTTTTTACCGGAGTTCTTGTCTCCTGTTAGTATCATTTACTTGTGAAGTTGTTCTCCAATGCAAGATCCCCTTCCCTGCGAGTTCTTCGCCAGAGTAACTTTTCCGTTCCTGTGAATCAATATTTCCCTTGAATTTCTTTCACCTGTAAGTTCTTCCCTCTTGTGATTCCTCCTCTTCTCTGGTTGCTCCTCTACTGTGACGTCTCCTCTTTGAATCCACCTCCCATGTGAGTTCTTTTGTCCTGTGAGTACTCCTCTCCTCTAAGGACCCCTTCTTTGTAAGTTCTGCTCTTCTGTGAGGCTTCTTCTCTTGTGAGTCCTACTATTGTGTGATTCCTCTGCTCCTGTGAGGTCTTTTTTCCTGTGAGTCCGCCTCTCCTGTAAATTCCCCGATCGTGTGAGTTTCCTTCCTCTCTGAGGTTTCCTCTCATGTGTATCCTTTTAATTTGTGAGTTGTCCATTTCTATGATTTTTGCTCTCCTACGAAGCCTCCACCTGTGTGAGATCTAAAGCCATGTGAGTTATACTTTCCCGTTAGTCTTTCCTTTGTGCGAGATCTCCTATCCTGTGAGTTATCCACTGTGAAGTCCCCACTGTGTAATTTGTTATCTTCTGTGAGACCCCGTGCAGTATGATTTCCCCCTTCATGTGAGCCCTTCGAATCCCTGAGGTTCCTTTCCTTTGATGTCAACCGTGTGAGTTCCGTTCTCGTGCGAGTCCTTTTTCGTGTGAATTTTCCTCTGTTGTGAGAGTTCTTCTCTGGCGTGAGTTGTCCTCTTCTTTGTGTCCCCCAGTCTATGTAAGTTCCTATTCCCTGCAAGTCATCCTGTCCTGTGAATGTTCCTCCCCTGTGAGTTCTCTCATCCTTTTAGTATTTCACTGTTAGTCCCACTCTTATGTGGATCCCACTGCCTTGTTAAGCCTCAACCTGTGCAAGTTCTAGACTCCTGTGAGCTCTTCTTTCCTGTGAGTCCCCCACTTTGTGTGATTTGTCTTCCTCTGTGAGTTCCTCTCTGCTGTAAAATCCCCTCTTTTGTGAAGATCTTGTCCCTGTGAGTTCTTCTCTCCTATGAGTCGAGCTTCTATGTGAGTTTTACTCACCTGTGAATCCCCCTGTCCTGTGATTTCCGTTCCTCTGTGAGTTCTTCTTTAATGCGAATCCTCTTGATTTGTGATTTGTCCTTTCCTGTTCTTGAATTATCCTTCCCTGTTAGTTCCTTTTTCCTGTGAGACCACCTCCACTGTGAGTGTAGCTCTCTTATGAATCCCGCCCTTTTGCGAGTTTTCATATTCTGTGAACTCTCTTTTCTGCGAATATTAACTGTGTGTCCCCATACCTTATGATGTCTCGTCTTCTGTGCGTTCTTCTCTACTGTGAGTCCTCCTATTTTGTGAGACCCTATCGCTCTCCTGTCCGTCTCCCGTCTTTTCTTTTCCTCCCAATGAGACCTACTCCTGTGTGAGTTCCCTTCTCCTGTCAGTTCGGCTATCCTGTGAATTTTCCTCTCCTCTAACTGTTCTTTTCGCGTGGTTTTTAATTTTCTGTGAGCTCTCCGCTCCTGTGAGTTCTCTCTTTTTCTAAGTGTTCTTCCCGTACGAGTCCCTTTCTTCTGTGTGTACCCCCTCTATGGCGAGATCCTTTCTCCCATGCGTCCGCTAACCTGTGAGTTCTCCACTCCTGTGACTTCTATTTCCGTGTGAGTATCCGCTTCGTTCTGAGGTGTTCTCCCTATGAAACCGGCTGCTGTATGAAGTCTACTCTGCTGTGAGTACTCCTCTCCTACGAATTCACCTATACTTTAAGTTCCCCTTTCCTGTGAATCTCCATCTTGCGCGAGTTTCTTCACCTTCCTCTAAATTTGTTATCCTGTGCGTTCTCTTGCAATATGATTCAACCTCTCCTGTGAGTCCTCCGACCCGGTGAGTTCTCCTTCAATGTGAGTCCTAGTATGGTTTGACTTTTCATCTCTGAGTTTTTCGCTCCTGTGACTTCCCCGTTCCCCGAGTTTTCCTCTTATGTTAGTTTTTTTTCCTGTGAGCCCTCCGCTTGACTGGTTTCCCCTTTGCTGCGACTTCTTCTCGCTTTTGAGACCCGTTTTCGTGGGAGTTTGCTTTTGCTGTGGGTGCATTTGTCCTTCCAGTCGGCCGCTTTATTGAGTCCACCTTCAATGATAGTATTCCTCCTTTGTGAGTGCTTCTTTTGTGTGACTTCACCTTTCCTGAAAGTTCTCTTTTTCTGTAAATCCCCCTCGCCTGTGTTCTCCTAAGATTTTCACTCTCATATGAGGTCTCCACCAATGCGAGTAATCCTCCTCTGTTATCCACGTCTACTGCGAATCTCCCTCTATTGTGATTCCACTTCTCCTGTGAGACCCCATCCCATGTGAATTTTCTTCTGTGAGTTTTTTACTGCGAGTTTATTTCTGCTGTTGGTATGATTTCGTTGTGAAATTGTTCTCCAATGCAAGATCCCCTTCCCTGCGAGTTCTTCGCCAGAGTAACCTCTCCGCTCCTGTGAGTCAATATCTCCTTTGTGTTCCTTTCGCCTGTAAGTTCTTCCCTCTTGTGAGTCCTCCTCTTCTCTGGTTGCTCCTCTGCTGTGACGTCTCCTTTTTGAATCAACCTCCCATGTGAGTTCTGCTGTCCTAGGAATACTCCTCTCTTCTAAGGTCCCCTTCTCTGTAAGTTCTGCTCTTCAGTGAGGCCTCTTCTCCTGTGAGTCCTGCTCCTCTGTGAATTCCCCAATCCTGTGAGTTGCCGTCTCCTCTGAGGTCTCCTTTCATGCGAATCCTTCTAATTTGTGATTTGGGCATTCCTATGAGTTATGCTGTCCTGCGAAGCCTCCACCTGTGTGAGATCTAGAGCCCTGTGAGTTATAGTTTCCTGTTAGTCCTTCTTTTGTGCAAGTTTTCCTCTCCTTTGAGTTATCCACTGTGAAGTCCCATTGTGTGATTTGTCATCTTTTGTGAGTCCCCGTGCAGTATCATTTCTCCCTTCATGTCATCCCTACCAATCCCTGAGTCTCCTTTCCTGTGACGTCAACCGTGTTGTGAAATTGTTCTCCAATGCAAGATCCCCTTCGCTGTGAGTTCCTCGCCAGAGTAACCTTTCCGCTCCTGTGAGTCAATGTCTCCCTTGAGTTCCTTTCCCCTGTAAGTTCTTCCCTCTTGTGAGTCCTCCCCTTCTTTGGTTGCTCCTCTGCTGTGACGTCTTCTCTTTGAATCCACCTCCCATGTGAGTTCTCCTGTCCTGTGAATACTCTTCTCCTCTAAGGTCCCCTTCTCTGTAAGTTCTGCTCTTCAGTGAGGTCTCTTCTCCTGTGAGTCCTGCTCTTCTGTGAATTCCCCAATCCTGTGAGTTGCCGTCTCCTCTGAGGTCTCCTTTCATGCGAGTCCTTCTAATTTGTGATTTGGGTATTCCTATGAGTTATGTTCTCCTGCGAAGCTTCAACGTGTCTGAGATTTAGAGCCCTGTGAGTTATAGTTTTCTGTTAGTCCTTCTTTTGTGCGAGTTTTCCTCTCCTTTGAGTTATCCACTGTGAAGTCCCCACTGTGTGATTTGTCATCTTCTGTGAGTCCCCGTGCAGTATCATTTCCCCTTTCATGTCAACCCTACCAATCCCTGAGTCTCCTTTCCTGTGATGTCAACCGTGTGAGGTCCGTTTCCCTGTGAGTCCTTTCTCGTGTGAGTTTTCCTCTGTTGTGAGAGTTCTCCTCTGCCGTGAGTTCTCCTCCCCTGTGTGTCCCCCAGTCTATGTAAGTTCCTATCCTCTGCAAGTCCTCCTCTGTTGTGAGTGTTCCTCCTCTGTGAGTTCTCTCATCCTGTTAGTATTTCACTGCCATTCCCTTTCTCTTGTGGATCTCGCTGCTTTGTAACACCCCCTCCTGTACAAGTTCTAGACTCCTGTGAGCTGTCAGCTCCTCTGAGTCCAACACTTTGTGTGATTTGTCCTCCCTTGTGAGTTCCTCTTTGCTGTAAAACACCCTCTTTTGTGAATATCTGCTCCCGGTGAGTTCTTCTCTCCTATGAATCGAGCTCCTATGTTAGTTCTCCTCACCTGTGAATCCCCCTGTCCTGTGATTCCTCTTCCTCTGTGAGTTCTTTAATGGGAGTAACTTTAATTTGTGATTTGTGTTTTCCTGTTCACTAGTTATCCTTCCCTGTTAATTCCTTTTTCCTGTGAGACCACCTTTACTGTGAGTGTCCTTCCCTTATGAATCCCGCCCTTTTGCGAGTTCTCATATTCTGTGAGTTCTCCTTTTCTTCGAATCTCTCCTGTGTGTCCCCATACCTTCTGATGTCTCGTCTCCTGTGTGTTCTCCTATACTGTGCGTCCCTTTATCCCGTGAGATCCTATCGCTTTCCTGTCCGTACCCTGTCTTCTCTTTTCCTCCCTATGAGACCTACTCCTGTGCGAGTTCTCCACTCTTGTCAGTTGTGCTCTCCTCTGAATTTTCCTCTCGTCTAAGTGTTCTTTTCGCGTAGTTTCTTATCTTCTGTGAGCTCTCCGCTTTTGTGAGTTCTCTCTTTCTGTAAGTGCTCCTCCCGTACTAGTCCCTTTTTCCTGTGTGTACCCCCTTTTTGGCGAGATCCCCTCTCGCGTTAGTCCGCTAACCTGTGAGTTCTCCACTCCTGGCAATTCTCTTTCCGTTTGAGTATCCGCTCCGTTCTAAGTTGTCCTCCTTATCAATCCGGCTGCTGTATAAATTCTACTCTCCTGTGAGTACTCCTCTCCTGCGAATTCACCTATACTGTAAATTCTCCTCTCCTATTAGTTCCCCTCTCCTGTGAATCTCCATCCCCTGCTAGTTTTCTCACCTTCCTCTAAATTTGTTATCCTGTGCGTTCTCTTGCAATATGGGTCAACCCTTCCTGTGAGTCTTCCGACCCGGTGAGTTTTCCTTCAATGTGAGTCCTATTCTCGTTTGACTTCTCTTCTCCTGTGAGTTCTTCTGTCCTGTGACTTCCCTGTTCCCGGGAATTTTTCCTCTTATGTGAGTTCCTTTTTCTTGTGGGCTCTCCGCTTGTCTGATTTCTTCTTTGCTGCGGGTTCTTCTCGCTTGTGCGACCCGTTTTCCTGAAAGTTTCCTTTTACTGTTGGTCCATTTGACTTTCCAGTCGGCCGCCCAATTGAGTCCCCTTTCAATGCTTGTATTTCTCCTCTGTGAGTGCTTCTCCTGTGTGACTTCTCCTGTCTTGAAAGTTCTCTTCTCGTGTGAATCCCCCTCCCTTGTGTTTTCCTAAGACTTTCACTCTCCTATGAGGTCTCCTGCAATGCGAGTAATCCTTCTCTGTTATCCACGTCTACTGTGAATCCCCCTATAATGTGATTCCATTTCTCCTGTGAGAAACCATCGTGTGTGAATTTTTTCTGTGAGTTTTTTACTGTAAGTTCTTTTCTCCTGTTAGTACCATTTCTTTGTGAAATTGTTCTCCAATGCAAGATACCCCTTTTCTGCGAGTTCGTCGCCAGAGTAAGTTCTCCGCTCCTGTGAGTCAATATCTCCCTTGATTTCCTTTCCCCTGTAAGTTCTTCCCTCTTGTAAGTCCTCCTCTTCTCTGGTTGCTCCTCTACTGTGACGTCTCCTTTTTGAATCCACCTCCCATGTGAGTTCTCTTGTCCTGTGAGTACACCTCTCCTCTAAGACCCCCTTCTCTGTAAGTTCTGCTTTTCTGTGAGGACTCTTCTTTTGTGAGTCCTACTGTTGTGTGATTTCTCCGCTCCTATGGGGTCTTGTCTCCTGTGAGTCCTCCTCTCTTGTGAATTCCCCGATCCTGTGAGTTTCCTTCCCCTTTGAGGTCTCCTCTCATTTGAATCCTTCTAATTTGTGAGTTGTCCATTCCTATGATTTATGCTCTCCTACGAAGCCTCCACCTGTGTGAGATCTAAAGCCGTGTGAGTTATACTTTCCCGTTAGTCTTTTTTTTGTGCGAGTTCTCCTCTCCCGTGAGTTATCGAGTGTGAAGTCCCCACTGAGTGATTTGTCATCTTCTGTGAGTCCCCGTGCAGTGTGACTTCCCCCTTCATGTCAGGCCTTCCAATCCCTGAGGTTTTTTCTTGTGATGTCAACCGTGGGAGTTCCGCTACCCTGTGATTTCTTTTTGTGTGAGTTTTCCTCTGTTGTGAGAGTTCTCCTCTGCCGTGAGTGCTCCTCCCCTGTGTGTCCCCCAGTCTATGTAAGTTCGTATCCCCTGCAAGTCCTCCTCTCCTGTGAGTGTTCCTCCCCTGTGAGGTCTCTCATTGTGGTATTCTTTCTCTGTTATTCCTTCTCTCTTGTGGATCCCCTTGCTTGTTAAGCCTCCTCCATTGGAAGTTCTGGACTCCTGTGAGCGGTCCTCTGCTGTGAGTCCCCCACTTTGTGTGATTTGTTCTCCCCTGTCAGTTCCTCTCTGCTGTAAAACCTCCTCTTTTGTGAATATCTGCTCCTTTGTGAGTTCTTCTCTTCTATGAGTCGAGCTCCTATGTGAGTTCTCCTCACCTGTGAATCCCCCTGTCCCGTGATTCCCCTTTCTCTCTGAGTTCTTCCTTAATGGAAGTCCTCTTAATGTGTGATTTGTTCTTTCCTGTTCATGAGTTTACCTTCACTGTTAGTTCCTATTTCTCGGAGTCCACCTCGATTGTGAGTGTCCCTCCCTTATGAATCCCGCGCTTTTGCGAGTTCTCATATTCTGTGAGTTCTCCGTTGCTCCGAATCTCTCCTGTGTGTCCCCGTACCTTCTGATTTCTCGTCTCTTGTGCGTTCTCCTATACTGTGAGTCCCTCGCTCCTGTGAGACGCTATCGCTCTCCTGTTTGTCCCCTGTCTTCTCTTTTCCTTCCTATGAGACCTACTCTTGTGTGAGTTATCCACTCCTGTCAGTTCTGCTCTTTTGTGAATTTTGTTCTTTTCTAACTGTTCTTTTCGCGTGGTTTTTTATCTTCTGTGAGCTCTGCGCTCCTGTGAGTTCTCTCCTCCTGTAAGTGCTCCTCGCGTAGGAGTTCCTTTCTTCTGTGTATACCCTATTTGTGGCGAGATCCCCTCTGCGGTGAGTCCGCTAACCTGTGAATTCTCCACTCCTGTCATTTCTCTTTCCGTTTGAGTATCCGCTTCGTTCTGAGGTGTCCTCCCTATCAATCCGGCTGCCGTATGAGTTCTACTCTCCTGTGAGTACTCCTCTTTTGCGAATTCACCTATACTGTAAGTTCTCCTCTCCTATGAGTTCCCCTCTCCTATGAATCTCCATCCCCTGCAAATTTCCTCTTCTTCCTGTAAATTTGTTATCCTGTGCGTTTTCTTGCAATATGAGTCAACCTCTCCTGTGAGTCGTCCGACCCGGTGAGTTTTCCTTCAATGTGAGTCCTATTCTCGTAGGACTTCTCTTCTCTTGTTAGTTCTTCTGTCCTGTGACTTCCCCATTCCCGCGAGTTTTCCTCTTATGTAAGTTCTTTTTTCCTGTCAGCCCTCCGCTTGTCTGATTTCCTTTTTGTTGAGAGTTCTTCTCGTTTGTGAGACCCGTTTTCCTGGGAGTTTCCTTTTGCTGTGGGTCCATTTGTCTTTCCTGTCGGCCGCCCAATTGAGTCCCCCTTCAATGGTAGTATTCCTCCTTTGTGAGTGCTTCTCCTCTGTGACTTCTCCTCGCCTGAAAGTTCTCTCCTCCTGTAAATCTCCCTCCTTTGTTTTCTGTTAAGACTTTCACTCTCCTATGAGGTCTCCTCCAATGCGAGTAATCTTCCTTCTTTATCCACGTCTACTGTGAATCCCCCTCTAATGTGATTCCACTTCTCCTGTGACACTCCATCCCAATTCTCCTCTGTGAGTTTTTTTATTGTGAGTTTTTTTCTCCTGTTAGTATCATTTCCTTGTGAAATTGTTCTCCAATGCAAGATTCCCTTCCCTGCGAGTTCTTGGGCAGAGTAAGGTCTCCGCTCCTGTGAGTCAATATCTCCCTTGAGGTCCTTTGCTCTGTAAGTTCTTCCCTCTTTTGAGTCCTCCTCTTGTCTGGGTGCTCTTCTACTGTGACTTTTCCTCTTTAAATCCACCTCCCATGTAAGTTCTTCTGTCCTGTGAGTCCTCCTCTCCTGTAAGTCCCCCTTCTTTGTAAGTTCTCCTCTCCTGCGAGGCCTCTTCTCCTGTGAGTCCAACTATTGTGTGATTTCTCCGCTCCTGTGAGGTATTCTCTCCGGTGAGTCCTCCTCTCCTGTGAATTCTCTAATTCTGCGAGTTGCCTTCCCCTCTGAAGTCTTCTTTCATGTGAATCCTTCTAATTCGTGAGTTGTCCATTCCTATGAGTTATGCTCTTCTGCGAAGCCTCCACCTGTGTGAGATCTAGAGCCTTGTGAGTCTTACTTTCCTGTTAGTCCTTCTTTTTTGCAAGTTCTCCTGTCCTGTGAGTTATCCACTGTGAATTCCCCACTGTGTGATTTATCATATTCTGTGAGTCCTCGTGGAGTATGATTTCCCTCTTCATGTCAGCCCTTCCAATCCCTGAATCTCCTTTCCTGTGATGTCAACCGTGTGAGTTTCGTTCTCTTGTGAGTCCTTTTTCGTGTGAGTTTTCCTCTGTTGTGAGAGTTCTCCTCTGCTGTGAGTTCTCCTCACCTGTGTGTCCCCCAGTCTATGTAAGTTCCTATCCCCTGCAAGGCCTCCTCTGTTGTGAGTGTTCCTCTTGTGTGAGTTCTCTTATCCTGTTAGTCTTTCACTGTTAGTCTCTCTCTCTTGTGAATCCCGCTGCCTTGTTAATCCTCCTCTTGTGCATATTCTAGACTCCTGTGAGCTCTCCTTTCCTGTGAGTCCCCCATTTTGTGTGATTTGTCCTCCCCTGTGAGTTCCTCTCTGCTGTAATATCCCCTCTTTTGCGAATATCTGCTCCCCTGTGAGTTCGTCTTTCTTATGAGTCGAGCTCCTATGTGATTTCTTCTCATTTGTGAATCCCCCTGTCTTGTGATTTCCCCTCGTCTGTGAGTTTTTTTTTAATGGGAGTTTTCTTAATTTGTGATTTGTCCTTTCCTGTTCATGAGTTATCCATCCCTGTTAGTTTCCTTTTTTCTTTGAGACCAATTCCACTGTGAGTGTCCCTTTCTTATGAATCCCGCCCTTTTGCGAGTCTTCCTCACCTTTGAGTTCCCTTCTCCTGTGAGTCTTTCCCGTGTGTGATTCCCCCTCGTCTTTGAGTCCCACCCCCCTTTGAGTCCTTCTAGCTTAAGTACTCGTCCTGTCTCCTGTGAGTCCCCCTTTCCTGAGACCTTTCTGCTGTGTGTCCCCCCACACTGTGAGTCCCATACCCCCTGTGAGATCTCTTTGTTATTATTATCCACTTCTGTGAGTATTGTTCCCTTGTAAGTTCAACTCTCCTATGAGTCCTCCTCTCCTGTGACTTCTCTCCGGTGTGTGCTATTGGTCTTTGTATTCTTTTCCTTTAAGAGACCTTCCCGTGAGTTGTTTCTCGGTATAAGTTCTCCACTACTGTGACTCTATCATTTTGCGGGTCTCTCCCCCCACCTTTGGGTCGTCTTCCTATTTAAGACCTCCTTCCCGGTAAGTCCCGCTCTACTGTGATTCCTTGTCCGCTGTGAGTCTCCCTCTATTCGAGCCCTCCCCTGTGAGTCCCTATCTCCTGAGAGTTTTCTTCTGCTGTGAGTTCTCCCTCTGTGTAAGTTCTCCTCCTGTGTAGGTTCTACTGTGAGTTCTCCCCTGTAAATCCCCATTTCGTGTGAGTTCTCTCCCCTATGTGGGTTTATTTCTGCTGTGTATTCCCCTCCCATGTGGGTCCCCCTCTCCCGTTACTCCTCCTCCCTGGTAAGTCCCCTTTTCTGTGTGTTCTCCTCCCCTGTGAGTACCCCTCTCCAGTAAATCCTTCTCTCCTGTGAGTCCAATTCCAATGTGAATCCATCTATCCTGTTAGTCCTCCTTCCCTGTGATTTCTCCTTTTCTGTTATTTCTCTCCCTTTGTGAGTTCTCTCCTGTGAATGCCCCTCTTGTGTGAGTCCACCACTCCTGTGACTCCCTCCTCTATTAGCCACTCTCTTCTGCGAGTTCTGATGTGAGTTTAACTCTCCCGTGAGTCTCCCTGAGCCCCTTACTTCTCGCCTAGTTTAATACCTCCTCCGGTAGCAGTTCTACTTTCCTCTAATTTATTCTCTACTCCTGCCTGGTAAGTCCCCGTCTTCTCTGAGTCCTCCTTCCCTGTGAGTTCCCTTCTACCTGTAAATCCTTCTCTCCTGTGAGTCACCTTCCATTATGAGTCCACCTATCCTGTGAGTCCTCCGCTCCTGTGAGTTCTTCTCTTTTGTGGTTCCTCAACTTGTACGAGTTCTCCTCTCCTATGAATACTCCCCAGTGCGTACACCTCCCTTGTGTGTGCTCCACCCCCTTGAGTCCATCCTCTCCTGTGAGGTCTCCTCTCCTGTTAATCTTTCTCTGCTTTTAGTCTTCATCTCTTCAAAAAGTTATCATCTTCTGTGAGTGCTTCTCTTCTGTTAGTTCTACTTTCTTGAGAGATCCCTCTGTCGTGTCTCCGTCCATTGTGAATTCTCTTTTCCTTCGAGTACTCCTCTGGTGTTAGTACTCCTTTTGTGATTATACCTCTACTGTGAGGTATCTACCTGTGAGTCCCCTTTCTTTGTGAGTTCTCCTACCCCATGAGTCTCTTTCTTCTCTCCGTCACTCTCCCCTCTGAGGCTTTTTTCCCCTTTCCTGTGGGTCCCCCAACCAAAACTTTAATTTCCCTTTTCTTGCTAGTTCATCTATCCCGTGGGTCTCCGTTCCCCTGTGCGTTTTCCTCTCGTTTCAGTCCTCCTATTTTGTGAGGTCTCCTTTCCTATTACATTTTCTACCTGTGAGTCTCTCTGAGTTCCTCTCCTGCGTTCTCCTCTCTGTGAGTTTTTACCACTGCGAGACCTCCACTCTATGTAAGTTCCCCTTCCCTCTGAGTCCCTCTCTCCTGTAAGTTTTTCTTTCCTGTTAGTCCTCTTATCCTATGAGTTTGTCTCACCTGTGATTCACCCTCATCTGTGAGTATTTTCCCCTGAGAGTCCGTCTGTCCTGTGAATCCCCCTCTCCTGTGAGTTTCCCTCCCTTGTGAGTTCTCTTTTGATGTGGGTCCTCCTAATTCGTAAGGTCTTCTTTCCTGTGAATCCCTCTCACCTGTGAGGCCCTTTCCTGTGGATCAACCGCTTCTTTAAAGTTCGCCACCCTGTGTGTTCTCCTCTCCTGTGAGTTCTCTTCTTCTGTGAGTTTCCCTCTCACTTGAGTAATTAACTCAACAAGAATTCCCTTCCTATGTGAGTCCCTCTATCTTTTGTTCCTATCTGAGTTCTTCTCGCCTGGAGTCCACCTCTCCTGTGGATCCCTCTCCCCTGCGAGTTCTCCTTCATGTGAGTCCTACTTTATGAGTTGTCTTTTCCTGAGTTATATTCCCCTGTCAGATCCTCTCCTGTGAGTCCCCGCCCACTGTGAGTTTGCCTTTCCTTTAAGTTCTCCTTTGCTGCGAATCCTCCTCTTGTGTGAGTCCTTCAATTTTGTGTGTTCTCCTCTGCTCTGAGTTGTCCTCCCATCTTAGTCCCCCTACCTTTTGAGTTGTCCTTTCCTGTGAGTCTCCCTCTGTACGTTCTCCTCTCCTGTGAGTTCGCTTCTTGTGTTAGTTCTCCTCTCCCGTCGGTCCTTATCCCTTTAAGTGCTATCTTTCCTGTGCGTTCGCCTGCCATGTTAGTCTTCTTTCTCCTGAAAGAGTTATTCTTTTCTTCTTCTCTTGTGAGCACTTTTCTCTTGTTAGTCCTCCTTTCCTGAGAGAAATCCTCTTCTGTGAGACCGCCTTCCCTAATTGTACTCCTCCTCTGTGAGTATTCCTTCTCTGGAGATTCTCCTCCCATGTAAGTCCTCTTTCCCTTTGAGTCCCCATCTCCTGTAAGTTTCCCTCTCCTATGAAATCCCATCCTCTGTCATTCCACTTTTTCTGTGAATTTTTCTTTGATGTGAATCCATCTTCTGTATAAGTTTTCTTCGCCTGTGAGTTCTCTTTTGCTATGGGACCTCTTCTCACGAGTTCTACTTCCCTGTGAGTCCTCCGCTCCTGAGAGAACCCTCTCATGTGAGACGGCCTTTTCTGTGAGTACCCTTCTCCTGTGAGTAGTTCTCAAATGTGAGTGCTCCTCCTCCCTGTAAATCGTTCTCCCCTTTAAGTCTCCCTTCGCTCTCCACTGAGTCTACTTTTCCTGTGAGACCCCTTCCCTGTGTGACTCCCCCTACCTTGTGATTTCTCCTCTCCTGTGAGTCCTCCCATCCTGTGAGTCTCCTTCCCCTTTTGGTTTTCTTTTTTCTGCGAGTACTTCTCTACTGTAAGTGCTCCCGCTCTGCGAGTCCTCTTTTCCTGTCAATACCACCCCTGAGTGAGTTCTTCTCTTGCGTGACTTGCACTCTCCTGGGTGTCCCTTTCTCCTGTGAGTACCCGCTTTGTCGTAAGACCCTCTCTCCTGTGAAATCCCCAACCCTGTGATTTTCCAACTCCTGTGAATCCTCCTCCGCTCCGAGTATCCCTTCTTTCTGAATTCTCCTCCTTGCTTCTGTGTAAGTTCTCTTCTCCTCAGAGTACACCACTCCTGTGAGTACTCCTCTCCTGTGTGTACTCCTCTCCTGTGAAATCCCCTTTCCTGTGAATCCCCTTCACTTGTGAGTTCACCTCTTTTGTGAGTTTCTGTGAGTCCCCTCCGCTGTGTGAGTCCCTGTCCTGTCATTTGAGTGCCACTTCTGTGTGCGTTATCTTTTCCTCTGAGTTCTCCTCTCCTGTGCGTCCTCCTTCTGTGTAAGTTATACTCTCCTGTGAATCCCCATCTTCTGTAAGTCTCCTCATCTCCTGCGAGTTCTCATTTGAATTGAGGTCTCCTTTTCCGTTAGCACTCCCCCTGTTCAAGTTTTCTTCTCCAGTGGTTTCTACTCTCCTGTGACTTCTCGCTTGTGCTTTCACCTTGGACAGTCCCTTTCCTTGTGAGTTCTCCTTTCCTGTGAATTCGCCTCTCCTGGGAGCCCTCCTGTCTATTTATAACCCTCCGTTTAATTCTCTTCTCCTGTAAGTACCCTCTCATGTACACCTCTTCTTATGAGTCCTCCTTTCCTTTGAATCCTCTTCTTATGTGATTTTTATTTCTTGCTAGTCTTGTGTGGGTTTTTCCTGTTCTGCGAGTTGTTTTCTCCTGTTATTCCTCCTTTCCTGAGAGATCCCTTCTCTTGTGAGATAACCTTCCCTGTTAGTACTCCTCCCCTGTGAGTTCCCCTGACCTGTGAGTTCGCTTCTTATGTGGGTCCTCCTAATTCGTGAGATCTCCTTTCTTGTGAGCTCTTCTGTTGGAACCCCTTTCCTGTGGGTCCCCTTCTCCTATAGGTTCGCCTCCCTTTATGAGTTTCCTTTTCTTGTGAGTTTTCTTCTCCTGCGTTGTCCTCCCACTTGAGTTTCTCACTCTATGAGAGTTCCCATGTGAGTCCCTCTCTCCTGTGAATATCCATTTTTGTGTCAGTGTCTCCCCCTGTCAGTTCTTCTCCCCTACACCTCCTATGTGAGTTCTCCTCGCCTGTGAATCCACCTGAGACATCCTGTTTTGTAAGATGTCCTTTCCTGTGAGTTATGCTCCATGTCAGTCCGTCTTTCCTGCGAAAGCTTCTTCCTTTTGAATATACCTCTTCTGTGAGTCCCCCCTTTCTGAGAGCCCCCTCGCCTGTGACTTACACTCTCGTCCTTTGTGAGTTCACCTCTTCTGTGAGTTATCCTAGCCTGTCAGTTCTCTTCTCCTGGAAGTTCTCTTCTCGTACTCCAAGTACAATCACCTTCCCTGTGAGATCCTATTTTGTGTAGATCCCCCTTTTCTGTGAGTTTCTGCTCCCTTGTGAGTTCTCATACCCTATGAGTTTTGCTCCTTTCCTGTTAGTCCTCCCCCTAAGCGAGTTGGTGAATTCTACTCTTCTTTGACTGTTACTTGCTTGTGAGTTCACTTCTCTTGCGAGTCCCTTTCCTTGTGAGCTCTCTATTCCTGTTAGTCTACCTCCCCTTTGATTCTTTTCTCCTGTGAGTAGCCCTCTCCTGTGGTTCTACCTTCTTTTGAGTCCCCCTCTCTTATGAGTTCTTTTCTTATGTGAGTTCCCCTCCCGTGTGATTTTATTCTCTCTTGCAATTCCTCCTCCCCTGCGAATCCCCCTTTCTAAGTTAATTACCAGTCCCTCTTGCATGCGAGTCCCTTCTGTGATTATCTGCTCCCCTGTGATTTTCCTCGTCTATGAATGTTACTCCTATGTGACTTCTCTCCTGTAAGTTCTCTTCTTTTGTGAGTCCTCCTCCTCCGTCTTTGTATAAAACCCCTACCCTGTGAGTTCTCCTTTTATGTGAATCCTCCTTCTGCGCTAGTTTTCCTCGCCTGTGAGTTCACCTCTCCTGTGAGTCCCCTTCCTTGCTGAGTTCTCTCTTCCTGTACAACCTCTCTCCTGTGAATGGTGCTCCAATGTGAGTCCTCTTCTATTGCGAGTCACACTACTCTCTGAGTTTTCCTCCTATGTGAGTTTTCCTCTCCTGTGAGATTTCCTCCCCGATAGTTCCCTTCTTCTGTTAATCCCCTTTCCTATTCTCTTTTGCGTCCCCCTCCCATGGGTGTTCTTTTCTCTTGTGAGGCATCCTCATGTGTGATTTATCCTCTCCTGTGTTTTCTGCTCTCCGATAAGTTTTCGTTTTATACGTGTGCTCTTCCACTGTGAGTCAACCTCTCCTGTGTTTTCTTCCGTTCTGTGAGTTCTCCCATCCTGTGATTTCAATTATCATGTGAGTCTCCCTCCACTGTGAGTTCTCCTTTCCTGTTAGGCCCTCTCACTTGTGAATTCTCCTGTCTTGTGAGTGTTCCTCTTCTCTAAGCCTCCTTCCCCTGTGAGTTCTAATCTCCCTTTTGTCCTACTAATGTGCGAGCTCTCCTTTCCTGTAACTTCTACTTGGCTGTGAGACCCCCTTCCTGTGAGTTGTCTTTCCCTGTCAATCCCGTTGCTGCTTGTTTTCCTCCCTTGTGAATTCTTCTCTTCTATGAGTTGTTCTTTCCTGTTAGTCCTCCTTTCCCTAATGAACAACTCTCCTGTTCGAACGACCCCCTGTGAGTACTCTCATGTGAGTTCTCTTTCTATGTAACTCCTCCTGAGCTCCCTTCCCCTGTGAGTACTCTTTTCCTTAGAGTCCTCCCTTCCTGTGCGTGCTCCTCCTGTGCGAGTCCTACTCTCCTGTGAGTCCTCCTCCTCAGCGAGATCTCCTCTTATGTGATTTCCCCTCATGTATGATTTATTCTCTCTTGTTAGTTGTCCTTCCCTGCGTGTCCCCCTATCCTGTGAGTCCCCTCTCTTTGTGTGTCCCACTACCTCTCCTTTCTTGTGGGTTCTCCTCAGCTGTGAGTCCCTCTATCTTATGAGACCCCCTATCCTGTTTTTCTCCTATGAGACCTCGTCTCCTCTCTTCTTCTTCCGATGATAACTATTCCTGTGTGAGATCTCCTCTCTTGTAAATTCTGCTCTTCTGTAACTTCTACTTTCGTGTCAGTTGTCCTCCCTTTCGAGTCAGTTTCTCCTTTGTATGCCCCCTTTATTGTGAGACTCGCTCTCCTGTGAGTCCCCTACCCGTGTGTTCTCCATTTTTGTGAGCCCTCCTCCCCCGTGAGTACATCTTTCCTTTGGAGTTCTCCTCCCTATGAATCCTGCTCCTGTGTGAGTTCCACTCTCCTATGAGTACTCCTGTGCTTTAAATTCTCAGCTACTGTGACTTTATTTCTACCTTAAATTCTCTCTTATGAATTCCTCTTTCCTGTGAGTCACCTTATCCTTCGAGTTCTCCCCTCATGTGAGCCCTTTCGTCTGCGCATTCTGTTCTGTTGTGAGTTCTCCTTCTTTCATTCTGTTCTCACCTGTAAGTGTTTTTCATTGTGAATTTTTTGTGCGTTCTCCTACCCTGAAAAATTTTCCTTTCCTCTGCGAATCCTTTCTCCTCTGATTACCCCGTTATCTGTTATAATCCCTCTCCTGTGTGTTCCCCTACCCGGTGGGTTTCCTCCTGTGTGTCCCCCCCTTCCCTCTGATTTGTCTTCTCCTGTAAGTACTGCTCCTGTCTTAGTTCTCCTCCCCTGCATACTCTCCTCTTTAAGTTAATTCCCCTCCCCTGTAAGTCCTTCTCTCCTGTGATACCCTCCTTCCTCTGAGTCTTTCTCAGGGCCCCTCTTGATAACAGTCTTGATTGACTGACTGGGCCACCCTGTTTAAATAAAGGTTTATCTATCTATCTATCCGTTGTGAGTGCTCCTCTCGCGTGCGTCGTCCTAATGTGCGAGTTCTCATGTCCTGTGACTTCTCATCTTCTGTGAGTTCTCCTCTCTTGTTAGTCCCCTTCCCCTGTAAGTTCGCCTTGCCTGTGAGTCTTCTTCTCTTCTTCTTTTATAAGTTCACCTCTCCTTTAAGTGCTTATCTCCTCTTAGGCTCCATCTCCGATGAGGCCTTCTCCCCTGTACATTCTATTGTCCTGTAAATCCCCCTCTCCTGTGAGTTTTCCTCTCGTGTGACACCACCTCTTTTTGCAAGTTTTCCTCTTCTATGAGTTGCCTTCTTTTGTGAGTTCTCTTCCAATGTGAGTCAAACTCTTCTGTGAGTCCCCCTACCCGGTGGGTTCTCCTTCAATGTGAGTCCTCCTCCCCAGTACCTCTCTTGTGAGATCTCTTCCCTGAAAAGTTTGTCTCTCTTGTGAGATCTCTTCCCTGAAAAGTTTGTCTCTCTTGTGAGTCCACCTCTCCTGTTACTTCCACGTTCCTGTGAGTTTTCCTTTTTTGTGAGCACTCTTTTCCTGTGAGTCCTCCCCCTGTGTCAAATATCCTTTCCTGTGAGTTCTTCTCTCTTGTGAAACTGGGAGTTCCACTACCCTGTAGGTACACTTGTCCTGCCAGTTCCCCTCTCTTATGAGTCCCCTTTCCGTGCGAATCTTCCTCATCTGTGAGTTTTGCTCCTGTGAGTACTCCCTTTACCATGAGTTGTTCTTTCATGTAAGTCGCCCTTCCCTGTGAGCTTTCCTTTCCGGTGAGTCCTCCTTTGTGAGTCCTTCATCTTTCCGAGTTTTTCCTGTTGCTTTTTTAGTTCTTTACTTTTTTAGTTTTTTCCTCCTCTGAGTTCACTTTTGCTAAGTTCTCCTCTCTTTTGATGTGTTCTTCTCCCCTGCAAGTTATCATCTAATGTGAGTTATCCGCCCCTGTAAGTCCACTTCTCCTGTAAGTCCCCATCCCATGTTAATTTTTTTGTGAGTTCTCTTCTGCTGTGTGTATCATTCTCTTGTGAGTTGTCCTCCAATGCGAGTCACCATACCCTGTGAGTTCTCCAGTGTAACCACTCCACTTCTATGAATCCACATTTTCTGTGAGTTCCTCTCGCCTGCACGTGCGTCCTTCCTGTGAGCCCTCCTTTTGTCTGGGTGTTCCTCTACTGTGACTTCTCCTCCCCTCTGAATCGCCCTGCTCTGTGAGTCCTCCTCTCCTCTAAGGCCCCCTCCTCTGTGAGTTGTCCTTTCCTGTGAGTTGTCCTCTCCTGTGAGTCCTATTTTGTGAGTCGACCTCTTCTGTGACTTCTTCCCTCATGCGAGTTCCCCTCTCTTGTAAGTCCAAGTCTTCTTTAAGTCCCCCATCCCTGTCAGTTCTCCTCTCCTGTGCGCACGTGCGAGTTTTCCTATCCCACGAGTCTGCCTCCTCTGAGAGTTCTCTCCTCCTGTGAGTTGCCTACGCCTGCAAGTCCTTTTCCCCTGTAACTCCTCCTACCCTGTGAGGAATTGGTTTGTGCGATTCTCCATCTCCTGTGAATCCTCCTGATCTCGCGGGATTTCTCGTCCCCTCTGAGTTCTCCCCTGTGGATTCCTTTGTTTTGCGAGTCCTCTTCTGCGAGTCTTCCTCACTTGTTAGTCCCCGTCTTATGTAAATCCCCCTCGCCTATTAGTGTTCTTCCCTTGTGATTTGTCCCTCTGATATGAGGCCTCTTTTCCTATGGGTCCTGCTGCCTTGTGAGTGTGACTCCTTTTCTCGTGTCAGTGCTTCAGTCCTGTGTGTACCCCTTTCCTATGAATCTTCATTTATTGTGAGTCCTACTCTCCCGTGAGTGTTCCACTCTGTGACTCCTCATGTCGTGTGAGTCCTATTGTCTTGTGAGTCCCCTTCGCCTGCGAGTCCTGCTCTCCCGTGAGTCGAGTGCCCTTCTGCTTTAGTCTCCCAGCCTTGTGCGTCGTTCTTTACTGTAATTCCTTATTCCTTACGAGTCCCCCCTCCCCTTGAAGCACCCACCCCTGTGAACACCCTTTCCTGTGAGTTCTCCTCCTGTGAAGTTGTATTGGTTGCATTTGTTGTGGGGTCACCGAGGCAATGCTGGAGTGATGTCTGCTTTGGGCATTACGAGAAGTAAGCAGACCACTGTGGCCAGACACTGCATACAAACGGCCATTCTAGCGTCATATTACATCTGCCGGCCTAGGTGTCTGGCGGAGTCGGGGTACATTTAGCTTGCGGATTTCAGGGTTTGCGGCTTGTGCTTCTTTAATAAAATTCTGCTGTGGTCAATGTGTACGGCATGGCCACAGCCTGACTCCTGTGACTTCCTCTCTCCTGTGAGTCACTCTCTGCTTTGAGTCCCTCTCCCGTGTGTGTCCTTCTCAACTGCGAGTCTTCATCTACTCTGAGTCCCCGTCCTCTTGAGTAACCCACTCCTGTGAATCCCCTCTCTTGTTAGGCGGCAAACCTTCCTCAAGGCCCGAGACAACAAGAGTTCCAAATACGAGATAGATAGATAGATATATAGTGGTCGACTTTAATCCCGATAGCAGCCGTAGGCCTAATTGCTGGGGTTTTACAATAATGTTGGGGGACTTTGATGTACAGACTGCTTTTTATAGGCGCAATGGCAGCCACGCAGTTTACAATTTTTATTTTAAGGCAAATGCCCTCTGTAATCCGGAACAGACACCAACACCGGCTCGAAACCCTACTCTTGTTGAGAAGTGCGTGGGTTCTTTTACGTCCTTTGATAGAAGCTCTCGAGATTAGACGTACGGCTTATCGTCTCGCTCCGCGAACGGTGTGACGAAAGAAGGTCCCGAAATAATTCAACCCTCAGCATGGCCAGGGATTGAACCCGGGACCTTGGATTGGCAGTCGCAAATCTAACCGACCGAGTCAACCACGCGCACAAAGTTAACTTAGAATAGAGTCGTACTGGATGCATTTGTTGTCGAGTCACCGGGCCAAGGCTGGAGTGATGTCTGCCTTGGGCATCGCAGCAAGGATGCAGGCCGCTGTGGCTAGACGCTGCGTACAGACGGCCATTCATGCGTTATATTCTATCTGGTGGAACAGGTGTATGACGGGGTCGGGCATCATCTAGGTTGGCGGCATCGGGGTTTGCGACTTTCCCTCCTTTATTAAAATTCTGTTGTGGTCAATGTGTAAGACATAGCCACAGCAATACGACTGTCAGTCCTCTTCTCCTATGAGTCCCCCTCCCCTATGACTCCTCCTCCACCCTAAGTCTTCCTCCTCAGTGATTACTCCTCCTACGTTTTTCCGCTCTCCTGTGACTGCGGGACTCCTGTCAGTCTCCCCTCCCGCGAGTATTCCTCTTTTGTTATTTCCCTTTACCTACGAGTACTCTTCGCTTGTGAGTCCTCCTCCCCAATAAAAAACCCTCTCCATTGTGTCCCACTCTTCTGTCACGCCGGGGCCAAAGAGGTGTAAAATGTGTTTTCGGGACATATCTTCAGTTCCTTTTGACCATTCTTAATGAATCTCGAAAGATATACTGGGACAATTAAGCAAAAGTTTTTTTGGTAATTTGGTTTGGAAAATCGTAATGGTGACGTCATCATCGATAACGCAATCATATAATGATTTGCTGAAATATGATGTGGGCCTCCTTCATGTAGTGGATTTGATAGAGCTATCCAGAAGCTCTTCAGAACCGAAAACAGTTTGTCGGTATCACCAATAATAGCGGAGATATCACGTGTGGAAAGAATTGAAATGTCCCCCCTGGATTTGATCCTACAGCAAAATTGTGTAGAAAATTTCCCTCGGTATAACTTTTTACACTTTTGTTTTATTTCAACGGGCGTTTGTTAGAATGTCTATGGCTATGGGTAAAAATCGTATGATTTTCGATTTTTGTGTTTCGACCTATCACTAGAGATACAATACAATACAATACAAT
>JANSTR010151707.1:0-10803 GCA_025434805.1 Antipathozoanthus remengesaui | reverse complement strand
ATCGGGCCACAGCTACTGAAAGTTTCGGGGCAATAGTTTTAAACGCTCATTTTCTACACCCCCACACCCTATGGGGGGGGGGGGTCGAAATAATCACCCCTGTACATTTAAGGGTTAACCACTATACGTTTTGTTTCCATTGTTTCGACCGTTTTCATTTTTCTTCTCAGTTAAAACTTGTGCTCTAAATCAGCTATTTTAGGATCGCTCAAAACAGCCTGTTACAGATATTAGAGAGGCCGTAACTTCGAGAGCTTCACGCGTGAAATTCATTCCACCCGCTTTTTGGGCCACTTCAAAATAGCATCCGCGGCTCCTGCTAATTTCAAGAATTGCAAGAGTAGCCCAAGATGTTGAATTGAAGATTTCTTCAGTCTACTGAGTATGTTTACTTCTGGATGTTCGAGAGTTCCGTCTGGATACCGGTAAGCCAGTCGCAAGCACGCTCTGTTTGATCCGTAAGGTGAACTCTGAACAACATGAGGGCGAAATTGCCTAATATGCCACTAATATCTAATACAGCCTATTAGTAGTTTGAAATGGATTTAATCCTCGTTGCCAATGTTGTATCTCAAGAGTCAAACACTGAGATCGTTTTTCACGGTTTTCATTTTAATTCCGGCCCTGCACGCTTCTCTATTCACGCTTCTACCTCTCCATTCTCAAATTTCATCCTTTTATATAAACCTCTTGCTCTACATATATATCTATTCACGTGATAATCACCATTGTTCATATTGTAAACCGCTGCACTTTGAACTTAGAATGTTTTTAATTTGGTACTATGGCCCTATACCTAAACGTCTGAAAAATGCAAACGGCCAGCCATCGCTAATGGCGGGAAGACACGTCTTTTACAT
Source organism: Antipathozoanthus remengesaui (assembly GCA_025434805.1). Taxonomy (NCBI): domain Eukaryota; kingdom Metazoa; phylum Cnidaria; class Anthozoa; order Zoantharia; family Parazoanthidae; genus Antipathozoanthus; species Antipathozoanthus remengesaui. The sequence continues at coordinate 9,943 of JANSTR010151707.1, read as the reverse complement.
ATTTTAGTTGTTTCCCTGTTCTTCTATGCCATCTTCATGGCTTCCAATATGTACTAAAGACCTCTGGTGTAGCCTAGCCTGTGAACAGGCTCTCATTTTGAGAAAACGGAGAAATAACGAAAGGAGAAAGGATTTGGAAGGGAATTTAATTCTCAACACAAGAGCCCGTTCACAGCTTACCTGTGGCGTGCCTCGCTTTACCACACACAATACCTTGGATGCCGTATAAATTACTACTTGATCCAGGACCGCTGGTAGCGATTTCGGTCAGGGGGCCACCAAGCTTGTTACGGTGAGAGTGAGGGTGCATGGAGGCATGCTGTCCTCTGTACATCTCATTTTTATATTTCTTTACATAGTGTCTATTTTGCATGGGGGCAATTCCCCCCCCCCCCTTCCCTCCTCGCTACCAACGGTTCAGCTGTCGCCATGTGAGCACTCCACAGACGTCAAGAGAAACAGGTTGTATAGTTTGGCACATTCAGTTAAGCTGCAAGAAACCAGTACTCGATAAAAGCCCCAGTGATAAACATTTATTTCTAAGGTTTTGTTTAACAAAATTTAATTTTGGTTACCAATTATATTAAATGGCATTTATTGGACACTGCCGTTAAGTAATTGATTTTTCAATCTGATGCTAGTATATAATGTATAAAGTATACACCTCGCCGACAATCATTATCTACAATTTATAATTCCGGAATTGAAAGTTTCTTAATAAACTCGACAAAAAGCGGGATATTTATATTTGAAAAGATTCCCCTTTTCTGCTATCTGTCAAACAAACTGTACAGTTATTTTTTTTAAACAAACACTGAATATAATAAGAGCTTTGCAATTCACGTTAATGCTTTGTATTGAGGTCTGAGTATTGCGCATAGAGATTTAAGATGTTACTTATTTACAAACGATTACATGTGGGTAACAGTGCCCCTGTCTAAAATTTAGAATTGTGCGAGTGGCTATTTTCTGGTTAGGAGTGTACAGCCCAATGCCTCAAGCTCTGACCTCATTCCAGGCTAACCTCTAAGTGAGACAAAATAGCAAAATTGGTTCTCTATTTCAGACCCTGATTCAAAAGATATCCGTAGTACGCGTAACTAGCAGTTGTTTTGAGATTAACGATCGGGAGCGTGCACGGAAATCCTCGCGCGCGGGCGTGGTTTCAGATAAAAGAAAGAACTTTTTATGGCACCAAAATGTTCTTCAAAACGATACCCTTTTCAAGACTAAATAGCGAAAATGTAAACAAACTAATCGGCCCGAAAACCATACCCTAAAGGGCCGCACATACCACCCGTACCTGTAATTTTAAAAAAGATGGCGACTGGTACATTTACCCATAACTCCTAGCGTGCGAGAAACATGAAAACGCTCATAAAAACGTACAGAAAGGATCTAAGAACTTCAAACTTAGCATACACAATGTTGTTAGTGCATGGCCACATTCCCCAAACAATGGTCTTTCACTTTCAGCTATATTCGCCGAGTTAGGTTCGCAAGGCATTGTGGTCAAATGTACAGCCGCCATCTTTTTTGATATGGTGGATTATGGGGAGTTACTTCCCCCGGGTTAAGTTGTCTCTTAGTCATAATAGTTAACTATTCCAGTGCATTTCCATTGTACAGTCCGTACTGCCATCTCTGCAAGTTATAGTAAGGATTGTTGTACAGAGGCTGTGCCCTATACTGGTAAGGCCTTCTCTCAATCTGAAATTTCTTCGTTATAACATCGTCATCCATGAGGTCTGTGTTTATTGCCGGGGGCATGGGTCGAGGGTTCCGGGGTGGAGACATCTGTATCTGAGCCCGCTGTTCTTGCTTGTAAGCGTCATTGATAGCACTTACAGCACTGTTAGCCTTCATAACGATATTCTGTCCATTACTGTCAAGTTTCTTAAAATCTTTGTGATGCGTGATTTTGCGGATCAACGTGAGCATTCGACGTAAGAATGTAGCGTTTGTACTGTGCATTATCTTTTGTTTCAACACATCAAGATTAATTTCTAGGTTTTTAGGATTAGCAGGTTTGTCATTCATTTGGGGGCCATTATCATCCGACGGAGTTATGTCGGCTGGATCAAGCTGATCGTCCGCACTTGGCGCGTTTTCTGTATTTGGAGTGTCAATGTTCTCAGATCCAGGGTCTTCCGAACTCGAAGTAATATTTGCTGGCGAATTTTCGCTGGTTGCACTCGTGATACCGGTTATCATTTTAGTGGGCTTTACATTTTTGTTGACAGAGCTTTGCATATCATTAGTATTGTCAATACTTGCTGGAGAATCCAAACTAGAAAGAGTGTCTGATAATTGCTGCTTATCGGATGGAACAGCATAATTTCCAATCTTATTCGTCTCGTCGATATTCTGCGAGTCTGTCTCTGAAAAGGCGTTTCCATCAATACCAGCCGCGTTGCTCTTTTGACTAGTTGGCATAAAAGTGTTTTGATTCGCTTTGGCTTGGGTGCGATATTGCTGTGCGACCGAGGGCTGCGCTTGTTTGCTATCTTGCGTGAGATATCTCTGGGGAGATGCACCAAGTCGAGGCTGGTGGAAGGTGTTGCCTGAGGCAGGAACCATGCCTGGTCGCTCAAGTGGCTGTCCAACTGAAACTGAGAGACGATTCGGTGAATTCTGTCTGCCAGAATAAAACTGTTGCCGTGGGGCTGAATTTTGAGCGGCTCGGTTGCCGGAGTAAAATGTCTGAATACGTGACATGAAATTTTCGGGACGGTTGTTCTTCATTACGCTTTGTGGAGAATTGTATGTACTGGGAACTGCAAAGGAAACAAATACAATTTTATAGAGGTTTTAAATCCCCTAAATGACTTGTTTGTAACTTCTGTCAATGTCTGAGAAATTATCAATTGTATCTATCACTGAAACATATATTTTTCATTTTTCTGGCAAAGCCTCGACTTCAAGCTATCGCGAGAATAGAAGTTCCGTATTCCTAAACTTTGTAATTTACTTGTTATCAGTGAGCGATAGCTAGTTTAAAGCCCAGTATGATATTTGAAATGGAAGTCAGCTATATATTACGAACTGAAACTTACACTAGAAATCAAATTCCGAAGAAAGACATTTGGTTCCCCGTCGCACTTTGTAATACCTGTCGCACTTTGTAATACCTGTTTTGAGCTGACAGAGGGCATCATTCAGCTAGTTTCCCTTACAGCCTTTTTGGCAAAATTTTATGAAAAGAAAAAGAATAAAGTTTGAGCTTTATCCCAGATATTGTAAAACTAAGGTACATGAGCGAAAGTTATCTTCCAAATATGTTCAAGCTAATGTATATGAAAGCTAATGAATATTGAACCAACCAAGCTGCTAGAAATTCATAATACCATTAGCGGTTTGTAATTAGTAATGCCTGCTAGCTCAAGGTAACAGGTGAGGTAACAAAGCAATTAGATCGCTTGGAACGCTATGGTAACTCAGTTCGTATCTTCTATTGACAGATAAGGTAAGTTTTCAACTCTTGTTACCTGGAACACGTGCAGCTGGTTTGTTGTTTTCAACGAGGTGAGCAAACGAGTTGTACTGCACGGGTTTGACTGGCGCACGGACAGGCGGGAAAGCGGGTGTTCCCTTATACAATGGTCTCTGAGTCTGCTGTGGTAGGCTCATTTGTCGGACGCTCCCGTGGGTAGCAGTGTTGATTGGTTGACTTCTCTGATTGGCTGAACTGACTACAGTGCTTAATGTAGTGTCTGTAAGTACAGATATTTCATCTTTAGGTTTAGTGCATTTCTTTAATATAGTCAATGGAGATTACTGGAGAACCGTGCTTATGATATCCTTGTAATACAGTAAAACTTCGCGAATATGAATCGAGATTTTTTCAAGTTAGTCTGAACCGGTTCTTATGTTAATGCTGCTTACCAACAAATTAGGCTAAACATGTTCTTTCTAAATATGTTCTTATTTCCTTAAGAAAAAGCGATTCATTTCCTGTAGCTGTGGCATATCCTTTCCATAAATTATGCAGAAATAAATAGAGGACATTACACGGTTGGTTGTTTCTACCCTGGGGTAGAACACTTGGGTTTTCAGTGCACTATTCACTAATTACGTGGGTCCTCAGTGCACTATTCACTAATTACTTGGGCCTTCAGTGCACTATTCACTAATTACCTGGTTCTGAATCGTCTGGGTCGTCCACATCTTCGGTGGCAGCCGCAGCTATGCCTTTGATCTCTTTCTCTTCCAAGTCGTCCATTGTTGATTTTGCTATACCTTTCATGTTGTTTAGTTTTCCTAATTCCCAGCCGAAACATCAATAAACACAAGAGTTAGTAACTGCTGGTATAATAAATATACTCTACAATATATACTCAATATAATTCTACTTTTCGGTTGAAAAGTAAGGTCCTCTTAGGCCCTGTTTACATGTAGATAGGGTAACCCTCCTAGTAGGGCTAGAAAATAGCAATCTTTTCCATGTGATATCGTGTGGTAGGGCTATCTCTTCCGCCGTTTCCTGTTAAGTGTCGCGCGGTCGCTCTGCTCAATGTTTTTGTCGTTACAAAATGGCGCCGAAAAGGAAAATTGCAGCGGCAAGTTTAATTTTTGTATCAGTTGCACCTTTATTTGCTGTTTTTCAGTGTATTGGACTCTTGGTTTGCCAAATAATGTTTCAAACTCGACAAAAACAGCAGATAACGACACATATTGCCTTGCAACTAAATCAAGCACGGGTTCGTTTGCGAAATATCCGACGTCGGGTTGTAAATCGACGAGGAAGACCTTGGCGTCTTCCGGGAAGAACCGAACAGTGGTGGCAAAATTTGATAAATGGAGTTTTACCTGCTTCTGAATGGAAAAAATTTACGCATGAACCGAGAGGTTTTTATGGCACTTGCTGAAGAATTGAAACCATTTATTCAGCCTCGGAGAGGACCCCGCGGTCTTGATGTCATGACAACCGAAAAGCAGGTAGGCATGACCAAGGCTCTTTGATTATGACGGCTAATGCATTCGGAGTTGCAGTTTCTACCGTTTGCGTCGTTACTCGGAAAGTGTGCCATGTCACTGCAAATGCCTTGGGACCAAAACAGATAGCCCTACTACTAGGGTAACCCTAGCCGCGAGCGTTTACATGTGTTAAGTAAACAAAAAGATAGCCCTAGTCCTAGGGTAACTCTACCAGTGTACATGTGCTAGGGTTACCCTAGGCGCCACGTAAACGCACCGGGAAAAAACAATGGACAAGGGTAACCCTGTCCCTAGGGTAACCCTAGCGCTAGGGCTATTTTTTTCCATGTAAACAGGCCCTTAAAACCTCTCCAAGGGTGTCTTTAATCTAGATCTCGATCAAGTTACTCAAAGATCAGAGCTTCAATCGAGATTTGACAAGATTTGTTGATTCAGGAAGAGTTTAGTTATCAGAACTGCCATAATTGAATAACTGCAAAGGTTAAAAAGTCATTAGGTTGATGGCCTTGGAAGTAACAAGTTTTTTCACTCAATCCTCGGATGATTCAAATGGCAAAGGGCATAGCCAGCTCACTTCTTTAAGAAAGAGATACACAAATTTACTTTCAAATCGGATTCCCACACGGCAATCATGAAAAACAGTCAGCAGTTAAATTTTATATGTAAATACTACATATAATTGGTACAAGGTATGAGCTACACATTGCCGAGGGGGTATGATTCTTAAGTGGAGTTAAAATAGTCGTTAGTTTTGGGTTCGGACATGGCACTTTTAAACTCAAAACGTTTCGATTTAGGAAAACCCTCAAAACTGGTTGGTGGCAAAAATGGGAACCAAACCCAAATTTTCCGGTTTTATTAATACGCCCCTCTTCCTCAACTGCATCAATCCCATCCCTTCGTCTCCGCAACGTGTATTCAACAGAGCTACTGCGCCAATTCCAAATTAATATTTTTGCAAGAAAATCCTTTCTGGTGAATATTATAATTTCAAATATAAACTCATCCCGGCCAACAGCTTTCGACTATGACACGGCGGCAGGTAAAAGGACAGACCTTTAATATATTATCAAACATGCCGACGCTTGAACAGATCCATCAAAATCTTAACACAGGAGCGCTGCACAGTAAGCCTTCTTTTGTTAATAACTTTTCAAAAGGTAATTATTTTGAGGGAACTCGCAACTTCTCTAATCAGAGGTCTGTTGTCCGCTACATGCTTTCCTCGACTGCTCCCGCACACAGATACTTAACTTCCCTTGCTGAGAAATTTATGAACTTCTCTCTCCTAATTCAAATCGTTTCTTAGCGCACCTGTCAGTGCAGGGAACGTTATGTTTACACGTACACGAGTGGTTGTGTTACGGCTGTTTGAGCAATTACCAGCAGTCATCTGATCTGGAGCGACGTACCCAAGGTTTACGGTTGAGCTTGTGTGTCTGTGTTAACAGTAGTTTTTCTGTTGTGCTTTGAATCTTAACTCAGTAATAACATGAAACATTTATCCCGATACCATCCATACAAGTTATACAGCTTTCTGTAAGAGCACAATTTCTTGAGATCGGATTTCAAACCAAGGAGTTATATAGGTTTGTGGGTGGAGCGTCGTCTGCGATCGCCTCCGCGGTTTTCATAAGGGATTACAAGCTATAAAATATTTGGAGTTCACTTACTAAAATTATAGTCGTACATGGAGTAGTCGGATCGTCTGTTAATTACACTCCCGTCGGTGTCTGCAAACAGTACTGTCACAAGGAAAGCAATCGCCGCCATTTCTAAGCACGGTAATATTGTCATTATGTGCACAAACTTTCTGCGCTAGCAGAAAAAACCCATCAGAAAGGTAATAAAACGAAAAGTGTTAAAACAGAAAATAGCATTGATCAGAAAATCCTATTTCTAAGATCGCCTATGACCCAATGTTTGTTTTGATCTTTTAGCTTTTGGCAGTGAACAGATGCCAGATATAATCGATGACTCAGATGCACTCGAACGATGATCTGATACGCGTGTTGGCTAAGAGATACGATTTAGTTGATAAGCAGTCGAAAGGACAAATCACAAGGCTTCGGATATTCTTAAATGTTCGCTGTTTGAAGTATACAGTTTATTGTGGTTAGACACTGCGAGAAAGCTTAACAGAATCCATCAAATGCAGGTGCCTAGCATTTGTAAAAATATTATCAGAAAAAATTGGATACCAGACAATAATAACCGGCACGCAGGTCGATAAGGCAGGTTGCATGTCTACTAAACAATAGCAACTTCATCGCCAGCTTTGTTCACTTAGAATGAGTAACACATACCAAGGGTTGATGGATATATATAGAGAGAATATTACATGGGCTCGCGTATATATGGAATTTCTTTTCGAGTGTTCAAATGGATATCAGTCATAAAGGAGCGCAGGCTGCGAGCGATTTTGTCTATTTCCTCAGAATCGGTCGAGAGAAATGAAAGATGCGAGTTACCCACAGTCGCTCACCAACTTATTGGCATCCTTATTGCTTGATTTTAATTTTTGCTCGACTATTTTCTGAGGAAACAAAAGAGGCTGCTCGCAGTCTAGAGTGAGAGCAGCCAGCGAGTGAGATGACGAGTTGAACACAAGAAGAGAAATTCCCTATCTACAAGCAATTAATATGTATTGTTTTGTCTAGTGTGTAAACACCACACAAAAGAATTAGTCAACTTTACTGAGGTATCACAAGAGTTCACAACTGAATCGGATGAAAATCTTGTAACATGAAAACGAACAGTTCTGCAATGTAAAATCACGGTTAATAATAATTCTAAGAATTGATTTTTACTATATGTGGCTTAAAGTTTCATCAAATATTTACTCTCTTAAAAGGCAACAACAACAACAGAAAAAATGTGAACAATACACTGTCGAGTTTTCAAAAATGTCCAAAATGTAAGCTTATTGCTCTAATGATTGCAGTGAGAAGAGAAGCGACGAACTGCATACTATTCGATTGCGGCCGATTTGGCTTTGATACGTGTTCGTTTTCATGAATATGCCCCTTTGAAACTTAGAGGGCCACCCCGAAACATCCTCCATTGCCATGTACGCGCGCTCTGTGCGATCTTGCGAAAATGACAGTGAAATACCTATCAATGCCCCCTTTGACTTTGTTGTCAATACCGGCAGACAATTTGACTGACAGAGCTGTAAGAAAGACAGCAGAAAATTCAATCCACTTTCTATGTGTGGTTCCAGTTCTCATAAAAACAAAGCCGAAGAATACTTTGATAAAGCTCTCTCAAGGAACTATAGTTCTATAGGCTCAGCGGTAAACTCTGTACTGACTGTAACTATCCAATTCTGAAATTCTCCGTTACCTTCCGTTACCATCGTAACGGGCGCAAGTGTCGTCTCAATTTCTGATTGGCGATCTCAAACTCACGTGACATTATCGTCATTACGAGTTTGGATGCAACTTTTCTCAGCTGTCGAATTCGCAATAAACAGCTAGAGTTTATATACTAAAGCTAAATGTGGGTATTCTTACGATTCATGTAGTAATGTGGCGAGAATGTATACACAAGTACAAAAGACGAGTAAAAATTTCCAACAACCACAGTTTTTCTGTTCAAGTAAAAACTTCTTCAAATAATGGTAATGCATTTATATAGCGTAAATTTCATATGTGAATATATTCAGATGCACTTTACAATCATCATAGTTAACAGTATTGAGTATAGAGAAGGTGACAGACCACTGACATCGGGATCACTGCCCTTGTCTTTTCGAGAAGTGCGTGGGTTCTTTTAAGTTCCCCGATAGAAGGTCGAGAGATTAGATCAACGGCTGGGACCTCCCTGTCCACGGATGGTGCGGCGAAAGAAGTTCTCACAAAATTCAATCCTCGACCAGACCAAGAATTGGACACGGGACCTCCCGGTTGGCAGTCAGCGATCTTACCATCTGTGCTAACCTCGTACACAAACTGGTTTGCAACCATGCAAAATATCTGCTACAGTAGAAATATTGCAAGTATTGTATTTGCTTTAGGGCTAAATATGGGCTTTTGGTACAAGAAGAAATTTTCAAACATCCAATCCGGTAAAGCTAAATTGTCTGACATTTAAGGCGAAAAGCTGATTGCTTTCTGAAAATTCAATACCTTTCTATGAATGCGAAGTCTTGGACAAATGTTTTTGGCTTTTCTATCTCTCACCAAGCAAAAGCTTAGTATTTTAGACTTCAAACCATTGGATTACATTATGGAGTTATCGTAGACCTATTCTTAAGAGCAACCTTTGGCAATACAAATGAAGAACATAAATTATCCACAAAAGAGAGAGAGCTCTTATTTCTTAAACTATGTATATCCGACCCGTGCGTCCTTGAAAAAACCTTGAATTTTTGAGAATAAAGGTCTTGACCCCCTCCCCCTCAAAAAAAGATTATTCAATTTATTGTCTGTTCACGAATCCTGATTGCATCACAGTCTCGCTTTACCAGCACTAATATATGTTCGCGATTATTTTAAAAGGAGACATTTTAAATCATTTGAATGTCTTCAAAGTTTTTATTTCTCTTTTGGAAATGCAAACTCATTTTGGTGGCTCGAGGTCACACATAGCTTTTGCATTTTGCCACTGCGATATATCTTAGCATGTCTCAATTGTTGTACATGCTATAGTTAAACGAATAAACAAACAGATAAAATGCGACTTTATCCAACGGTACTTATAAAGATACTGCAGTCTTTCTGTAACTTTCTGAGTGGTTTTTAATGCAGGAATTTAATTTTTACAAAGATCTCAAATTGTTCTTTGACGTAGTAACTTAATTAAAGATCAATTCATATCATATTTAACAGTTCTCACGTGTTTATTTACAACACTCCAACTTTTTGACATTTTGCCATATAGTATGCCATAATAGTATGCACATAGTTACAGAAACAGTTCAAAACCATTACCACCGTTTTCATTGCAACGCGACCTTTTGGATTTTTATTTTCGTCTGGAGTTGGTTTTAGACTGCCGTCAA
>JANSTR010151696.1:0-10805 GCA_025434805.1 Antipathozoanthus remengesaui | reverse complement strand
ATAAATTTGAGTATCAAACCGATGTTTGCCTCCGTGTGGTCAAGCAAAGAAGGGTGATCCCAGCGATACCCGAAACATGGCTTAAAACCAAGTATTTTTCAAAATTACATGTAAACTTGGCAAGAGCTTGTCTATTGCAACTCTTTGAAATAAGCTTAAGAGTGAATATAACCATAATGCACGGTACAATCCATATAATTTATAATTACAGTGTAATACATGTAAGCTTCAAGCATGTGCAAAGCCTCATGAAAGACATTAATTTTTTAAAAGTAAAGAAATGGAAATAACAATTCCAAAATGTTAATAATTTCAAGTAAATTTGAAAAATATTTTTTTCCAGGAAGTTACACCAAAGAACTTCTTAAAAATCTTGAAAGGTGACAAAGAAGGAATGTCGGGAATTGGAAGTGGGAAAGTGATTGACAGGTAGGCATTCAACTGAACACTACTATGTGAATCCTATTTCATAGAATTTCATAGGGCTTGAAATCAAACAGGTTTCATACCATGTTCATAGCCATTAATTTCATAGGTTTCCTATAAATATGTCAAGACTGTTTGTTTACAGACATCCGAACATGCATGACTTAATTACAAGTGATATTGACAAAGTGCAAAATTAATGTTATGAGTTATCAATCTGCAATTTAAGTGAAAATCGACTTCAAGTAATCTGAAGACCAAGATTACAAATTAAGAAAAGTACCTCTCTTGGTCGGCTGGGTCATCATGGGCGACCACAGGCGGCCACGCGAGTCCTCCAGTACCTGAAGGGAAGTGAAAATCATTTCCAGTTATCAGGGTTTCGAGTTATAGTTGGTTTTGAGTTTAACTAATACAGCAAAATATATGAGGCAAATCTAAGATAAATCAGTTTTGCTTCAAGTCAAACTGTACAATGTACCTGAGTGTTTCCTGAACACTAAATAAATAAGACAAAATTAATATAATATTTATTATGCACCCCAGTATATTCAAGGAAGTTGCATAAGTTTTTAATTTCCATGTTTTGTATTTATAGGCCTCATTTTGTTCAAGTTCCTTTAGATAACTGCCAATATTAATTGAGGTTATATTTCATTATTTATTAAAATCATTGTTGCCTTAAGTACAAAGCTATAAAGTAGGATACTAAAATCAGTGAACAATTAGGTCTGGTCCTTCCCCTTAGCCAATTGACTAAACATTTCTTATGGAAACAAATTAAGGGTTATTGTCAGTAGTTGTTGTAGTGGTATCTGATAGAGACGATTTCATTCCCACTGCAGACAGTACTGTTTCGGCCTTCTGGGCCTCATCAGTGCAGTGCTGATGCTGGAGTTGAGGTTAGCTATATAACCACCTCCGACAATCTTACAAATGCGTGATCATCCCACCACGTCAAGAGTGCTCAAACTAGTAAAATTACTGAGCTTTGCAGAAATGTCAGCTACAATGGTAAACTCCAGATAGAGTGCTCAACAAGGCAAGTGGAGCTATATCTAACTGCAGATCGTACCGTTTCGGTCTTCTGGGCCTCATCAGTGCAGTGCCGATGCTAGAGTTGAGGTTTGGCTATCTAAACACCTCCGACAATCTTACAAATGTTTGATCGTCGTACCACGTCAAGAGTGCTCAAACTAGTAAAACTAGTGAGCTATGTATATATCGTGAAGTATTTTTAGTAAAGATTAATGAAATATGATTTTAGCTTACTTACGTTGAAAGGAGTGAGTGGTTAGTCTACTTTTAAGGGATTCATCAAGGGAATTCCACACCTTATAATTAGGGCCACAGAAGCTTACATTAAACTTTCCATAGTTTGTTCGCCCATTTGACAAAACATAGGATGTCTTTGATGCCAATCGAGTACTATACTGATGTCTAGTGTTTATAGGGACATTGTCTGAGTATATATGTTTGCTAATTACAAAAAAATCATAGTAAGAAGAGCTATTAAACGCTTGAGAAAAGATTGAGTTTCCCGTAATCTAATTTATGGAGCAAGAAAAAAAAGGAAACGTAAAATACAAAAGCAACACCGTATCAGACAAAGTAATATGATCGATTCCTTGTTTCCAGTCTTTAATATATCTAGACAATGTTGGCAGATGAAATGATCGCTTAGATACCAATAACGAAAGAGACTAACATTTTGGTTATCAGTTGCAAGTCCTTATATCAATATAGCAATATATCATAATACATACTGATACTTATTCTTCCATTGTCAAACATTTTTGCTTCATTAATTGAAAATTAAGAAGTAAGTACAATGATATTGGTTTGTGTTTTTATTAAGATTGTTTCAAGCCACTTTAACGGAAGGAAATAATAAGTTGGTCATAGAAATCAGGCAAGCTAAATGGTTGTTTACAAAGCCTTGTAAAATTGAGTCAATTCTTTACACTGCATCCTGTATTATCAGTTCTCAGGTAATTTGATGGCACGCATACAATTCTTGATGCAGTTTTTATAATTACAAGGTTAGGACATTTTTAAAATAGTTATTATACTGCTGTGGAATATACGAAGATGACCTTAACATGTCTAACCACCTAACTGACAAAGGTTTTGAAGGATCTGCGTACTTATCAAAGATTTATACACTTGTCTGTTGAAGAGTTTGCACAGGATGGGTTCACGTTTTGTATAGGAGTACAACACGCAAGGACAGAGAAACTGAAGCGTTTAAGTTTTTTCAAGAAACAAAATTTCTGTTCCATCCAACTCAAAAAAATGCCGTAACTTGTGTGACTATGAAAAGGTCGAATATGTTAGCTCAGGATTGTCTCATTGAGAATTCGTGACAATATCCTTACATTCTGATTTATTGAGACCACTAAATACTGTGGGAAAGTATGCAAGCCCTTAACTCCTCCAGATATAGTTTCTGGTTTTATGTTTTTGTCTGAATTATTGCTTCTCTGTTTCACAAGATCTTGTTTTTCCAGCACAGGAAACCGTCCATTTTGATTAGTGTCGTCAATGTCGCTTCCAAAGTCCATGGAAAAAGAGAGACTCGGCAAATTTTTTGTCAACAAACACTGCGAGGTTGCGGCATGACGCTTGCTTTGCGCTGACTGGCTAATTTCCTTTTCTCTTGGATCTTATTGACTCAGACAAAACTATCCTACTTCATACATTTCCATATGAAAGTCCTTGAAAAAACTATCCAATTTAATCATTAATTGGACAGTTATAAGAATAATAGTTTGGTCAGTACTATAGAGTTTACTGACCAGCTGTATAATTAAGTTTCTATTTTGGCACAAATATGGTTTCTAAGTGCAATGTAGCATTAGCTTTTGTATTTAGTATGTATTTAGTGTTTTTAGAAAAAGTGAAAGTTGTGGCAGGACTGCTTTTGTTTTTGAGAGTTCCATATATTAATTTTTCCAAGGACTAACGAATAACTAAGCAATGGTGCATGATTCTCGGATATCCCCAATACGATGTCTTTAAAGGGCAAGTTCCAGGTATTTATTTTTCTGATTTTTTGTGTTAAAGAAGTAAAGTAGTGATAGAAACCTATTAGTAAGCTTTTCAAAAAGACTGTGTAATTTTCGTGATTGTAAAGTTCTTTATGTCTTGAAAACCCCAATTTAAAAATCTGTTTGAAAAAAATTATGAACGAAACCGTGTTCTGCACGGCGAGAAATATACTATGATGCATTTTTGCTCATAGAGTGGAACTTGCCCTTTAAGGCATAGAGTTATTCTCTAACTTGCCAAAGAACACCAAAATTCTTTAAAATATGAACAAAATGAGTGTTTATCAATTAGATAGATTTCTGGTTTGTCTGAACTGTATGTAATATACAAGATACAAAAATACTAACCTATATTGAAGACGAAATTCGCGAACATAACCAGCCACATCATCTTTTCGTCCATGAGTAGCCACACCTACAGAAACCAATACCGATATAGGCAGTTGATTAAAACCAATTAAGGAATTATTTTTTAAGCAATTTTGACAACAAGTCATTCTCACTCACCCGTTAGTAAATGACTTGAATCAAAAGTTATTTTTAACCACTGATTTGTGTCCATGACTGCTGGAACCCAGGCTCCTACCGCCCCTCTGTTATTGAGCCTTCCCTGGTGACTAGCATAAGTAGCATCGCCATTCTTATTGGAGCTTGCAGTGATTTTGTTATCAGCAATTATCCCCATCTCCATTCCAATTGGATCGTGGCATTCTATTGAGTACAGTTATAGATGTTTTAACATTTTTAAATCTTTTAAAGAGTTGATCGCAAGAACAATGATAATTCGTAACTAGATGAACAGAGAATGCACAAGAACAAAATGTCACTGTGGACTAAAACAACCTCTAAATATGTACTGAGAATCTTTGATTCATATAACTACGTATCAAGAATAAACTGCATGTACACAATTTCTCTTGTGTGAAATATAGTTTTTGTTGTTGTTGCTAAACAAATGGCCTGGAGACAAGTACACAAATGTGACATAACAAAAATACAACGGCATCAATTTTTTTGTCAAAGTAACAAAACTTTTCATGATTATTTATTATTAGAAAGAAGTAAATAAAAAGTTGTTAGTATACATTTCTATTAGAATGGATGGTTAATATGAAGAAAACGTGTCCAGAAAGTAGACCTCGCCTTAAACCTGATCAATTCGCAACTCACCCATATAGAACACCTCGACTTCTGTTGGTATGAAATGGCCGGTTCCTGCCAGAACAAGGGGGTCATTTTTGTTTGCAGCATTGTAAAGTTGATATGAGTGCAGTTTACTGTATGATGTCAAACCGTTGTTAGCCATGTCGCTAATAAAGATGTCGCCATTGCCAAAACATGGCCCATTCTCCGGTTTGGTGCAAATGAACGCGTTGTTTTTCACGGGAAGCTTTTTTGCCGGCCAAGCGAAGACATTTTTTAATGTGAACAAAAATGATCCTGGACAGGACTTGTTTGTCGTTCCTAAATGGAAAGGAGATTTCAGAGCCTGAAGGGATTTCCAAGGTCGTACGGCTAAAATAACATTAAAAATTACAAACTATTGGGTCAAAACTTAAATTTATAAACGAACTGATTCGAACCAGGTCTTCTCCAAGAATCAACCTCTCGCTTTGTTGTTTAAATTTTGAATTCCATTTATAGTCGTTCAAACTTCGAAAATTTATATCGATAAACAGACAGTCCTCGATTTTAGGTGGATTACTGAACAATACGTATCCGTGTCTGCACAGGGAATACCCAGGAAATCATTGCACGAGTTAGGCCGTTTTGTTGTAAAATCCACTTACTTTGTACTCACGTGCATTGAAATTACCTTCGACTTTCTACAAATTTTTAATAAAATCCATTGGGCGGTGATTTGCGGGACCTGGCGCGCGTGTCTATTCACGCGAAGGTTATCCAATCAAATTTAGCTATTCCAATTCAAGCCAATCAAGCACTGCTTCGACAAGCCATTAATATTTTTAAATTTGCAAAATACAGATGGGTAACGATTTTAAAATTTGAACTTGATTCTTGGAGTAAACGCATGATCTGGGTCGACTGTAAATTAATCCTGAGATATCGTAGTCCAATGAAATTTTCAATAATTGATAGATATACATTATTGCAACAAACCATTAACTATTATTCTGCAAGATACGTTAACAAACTCTTTATTTTAGAAGTTTTGCCCGAATTGTTTTTTCCTTTCAGGAAGAATGAATCTCTTTCTAATAAAAATTGCCAAAGTAAGCTTGACAAACATTCACCGCAGCTTACAGTAAGTCAAAATTCACGATATCACAATACAAAACGTCTGCAGTTTCATGGCATTTAAAGAAGTCACTAAACAAAATCGTTTGATCAAGCACAAGGAAATATTGTGTACTACTTATACTCACCTTCCCAGCCCTTGTAAGTGAAGCCGCCAAAAATGGACTCGTTTCTGACTTTTACAAGTGAGACAGTGGGACCTCGATTGTCACATCTCTCGTGAAAGATAGCCGCTGACCAGCCGTGCTTGGTGGCCCTATAGCAGTTAATCCATCGAAAACCTGAAGGAACCTCTCCAACTAAGAACTGTTTCAATGCGTTAAGGTATCCCCGGTTGTCGACAATGATGTCAGAGACAAAACCTAGAGTGAATAAGTAGCACGGTGTTTCGAGGAAGAAAAAAATAAAATGTCCTCTACATTTTGTATTTTGCTGTGTGGGTGAATTTTGCCATAGAAGCGCCTCAACATATTAGAGACAATGGTATGGATAGTTTAGCATAGATAGGAGGATAGCGAGTGAGGCATTTAGAGCTAAAATGTGGGTAATGTAATGGGATACTTGATGTACTGAATTAGAGAAATAAGTCTATACTATCTGAAAATAATTCAAGGCTATCATGGGGAGTATTTTCTTTAAAAAGTACTGAAGTAAGCAAATGCCTTTCTGATTTCAACACTATATTATTGTATTTTTATATTTTCTACGTTATTATTACTAAATTGATCTTGTAGTTGTAGTTGTAGTTGTAGTTGTAGTTGTAGTTGTATTACGGGAAGGTGTTTGACACTCACTTTTATTGTTGAGCCAGAAGGAAACACCCACACCCGAACCACAGTTGGCTGGATTCGCTGTGCAGTCTGTCTGATTGTAGGTCCCAACACTCATGAAATGGCTCCCCTCAACGCTCAGTACATTCTGGTCGGTGTTTGTTGAATTGTCAGGATTAACGAATGTCATATTTGTTCTTCGCACAAGATTTCGAACATAGCTATTTTCAATGTCGTTGAAAAGCCATCTATCCGTGAGCTCAAATCCATTTACAGCAAAGTCTACACAAACAAAATAAAACGTTTAGATTTACATTGTATATAGAAGGGAATTGAGGGAGCTCAAGGAATCCGAGTACCGGCGCAGGTACGCGGAAACAACCAATAAAATGGAAGAGGGACCGCAAACACAGGCCGGGAATCGAACCAGTGTCTCATATGTGATAATCAAGTGTTCTTTCCACTACGCCACCCCAAAGCCGCACATACTCCGTAGAGTATAATTATAATTTCAGTAAAAACAAATTTGGGAGGTACCGTACATCAGATCCTATTTGTATGGAGAGTCTGAAGCCATTCAATAAATACTAAAGAAGGCACTTCGACGAACTATAAATTATTGCAACTGCAAGGCAATGTATTTCGCAGATAGCGAAATGAGGAGTGTCCTTATATTATTCTAGTTAATCACAGCTTATACTTTTAAAATACTGACATAAATTTGCTATTATTGTTTGTTTCGTGCACTCCAACACTGTTTGGATTGGCTTAGTCTATATACACGTGAATGGTTTGTTGTTTTCGCGTACGCTACGTGTTATTATTGGCCGAGAGACTCCTACGTCACTGCAGATAGCTACCTACAAATAAATGTCTGCTTATGCACTGTACTGCTTGCGGCGTGTCAACTGATATTCTGCGCATGGGCAGTTTTGCCACAACTGTCACTCTCGTACCCAGATCCCACACGGCCTACGGCAAAACGAAGGGTTCTGTCGCAAAGCCAGCGTAACCAATAGTGATTGGTTCTTTCAAAGTGGTGGCACAGTTACGTTTGTTCCCTGAGCTCGTATCTTGTGATTCTTTTGATTTGTTCTATAGTGGTGTTGTATTTAGTTGTCACCCGACCGACTCATATCAAATAATGAAAGCCATGAATATACCATCAATGCGCATGCATGTGTCAAAAAAATGTGACTTCCGGTAGCGATGCGGCCAAAGCCCAAATAATTTGTGAAATGAAAGCTGACTTGTTGGATGATAATGCCATCATTGGATTCGATTATAGCAAAATATCGTGATCTTAACGTGACTTGCAGATTAATTATTTGCCTCTGCCTGCCATCAAGTTAAATTATCTGATAATTACACCATATATCAATGCAACATAGAATTTTCAGAGAATAAAAATTTTAAGCAAAAACTGCCGTTACTGATACAATTAGGCTCGTTGTTCAACCTTTTGCCCTGAACTATAGTTTTTTTAAAGGATAGAAACTGGACAATTTTACTAAAACGGCCGAGTTATGTAATGCATGTGATTTCAATATGTTCTAGCCTTATTATGTCTTGAAGTCCTTTCTCTAATAAAGCTAGCTAATTTCCAGTTGAACAAGTTACCTGCTTACTGGCGTTTAAGTTGTTTCCCTACTGAATTTTGGCCGTTTTATTCGTTTCCTTTTTCAAAACGAATTGAAACGAAAATTATTTTAACTGTTTATTTTAATTTAACAACGTGATGAACATGATGAAATACCATTTTCCCTTATAAATCACAAAATGTCCTAAGTTATTTTTCGACCGACTCTACAAGACTACAGACCGTGAAAGTCTCACATACCAGTGGAAGAGTCACTAAAATATACTTTACATAGTTAAAAGTTCTTTCTAATCTCGCCTATTATTTCTTGCTACCACAATCAGACGCAGAAAATGATCCGCCCACGCAGAACTTGGTATAATTTAAGAGTTAGAAAACCACCCCGCTGCTTACAGCACATTCTCACACCGGGACTTTATAGACGTTAACTATACATATTTCACTGCAACCACGCAATAATAAGATTTACTATTTCCAAGCTCAATTTATAAGTACTGAAAAGCATAGGTTAAGTTTCGTTCTTAATACTGAAATGTTGTGTAGTGTAAACTCTCAGAAAGGACTAAACAGATCTAATTCTTAATCAGCGATTAATGTGGCAATTCAAATCTTTCTTTTCTGCTCATAGCTTTAACAGCATATTTTTGAGTTGGATATGTGAGGCCTAAAGTGCTCTACGAGAGCAGTTTGCAGTTTGGCTGTCAGTGAAGCTTAGCATATACTCGTATTTTACAGTAGGTGTCACATGCACACACATTCGGACTTAGTAGGTTGTGTCATTACTCATATTGTAATATCGCTAGAGATGTTTATTTTTGTAAAGCCTTAGGAGAAACCAAAATCTTAATATAAATATTTTTGATATTCAAATATTATTCAAAACAAAGTTTAAATGTCTGCATTGTTAGCCAGTGAACACCATGAACTATTTTTATCCCCATTTTGAAAATATATTAACATTAATACACTTTACGTGAGTTTGAAGGCGAGAAGTTATATTTCTTTCTCAATGTCTTGAAATATTACCCGAAAATTACCATTACTAGAATAAGCAAACGTTTCAAGCATACATTTTAAAAATATTTTATGACTGCATGGATTATTTGATTCTAGGAGATAACAGTGAATTCTCGAGGAAGTTTTTTCAGATACTTTTAACTTCCCAAGATATCACCCAAAACATTTTCGGAACAAACGTTAAGACAGGAGTGCGCTAATGACTTCCTAGACTTACTACAAGGCGACTCAGTCAGCCCTGAGGTGATCCGATTTTTCCTGAAGTACATTTTTTCTATATTACAAACACACCATTTTGAAAGGTTTTTCATAAAACATACGCGAGCAATAACTATGGTTAAAATGTGCTACCATTGCTAACTGATTGTTCCGAAACGGGAAAAGTTTTCGATTTTCGAAATTACAACATCAGAGTGAAAGATTGTTTACATCCTTTAAGCTTTTGGAAGCAATAAACATCCAAGGAAAAATTATCAAACCCAGCACGCAAGCATACCTTTTGCAGAAACTATACATCTTTTTAATAGAAACCTAGTAACTGAATTTCAAACTGCGTCGACCTGACAGCAGCAAACCTAAGGAATTATAGTTTACAAAAGATGGCTTGCTTCCAAGTTCAAAATACCTAGAAACATATTCTATAACTTCTGAGGTAAAGATTATGATTTGTAAAGTTACTTACAAGGGATGAATGATAACGCCGTGCCAAGGATAAGAGCCACCTGAAAAACAACACAGTAATTTCTAAGAGTCCGACACTATATGCAAAAAAAATCTACGATTTTCAACGTCTTACTTTTCTGAATGCAAACTGACTCATGTTTGTGTAGTCATGGGACAGTTAGCATGGTTTGTCGTTTTCAATACAGAATAGTACGTATTTCTCTTGGTCAGCGTATTTTTACCGTCTATAATTAGCAGTTTAAACTTGAAGATATGGATAAATATTGGGAGCTCAAGGAGAAACTTTCAGTAAATGATCGAATTCTGTAGCATTCTTGTATATTAACTCATCTTACTAATGAAGAGAAGGATCTTAGGAAATGTTTTTATTGCATGCCTGGTGGGAGATGTCACCTGCCATGAAACTAAACAAAGAAGCGAGCCATCTCAATGTTTATTGCTTTACACAGTTATAACGTTGTATAGTGATGCTTGCAACACATAACAACTCTATAATATTATATTAGTATTAGTGTTTTTGCTTGTGGAATGCCGACATAGTTTCAGTTTATTATTTTGTTCCTTCATCAGTCGATTTTTCCACTGTCCATGGTGAAAACTGCACTAATTACAAATTACATGCTGTGGTTATGGATATGTATATGAATTCATCACTGAGCAGATGAGTTGTTTTCCTTTAAACTCAACTAACTTGACTGTTCCCGTTCAGTAATATATGATCATGGAAGTAGTAGAGCGAGTAGACCCGGTATTAGTGACTTCCCACACCACGCCTGTCTTCATCGGTTTCAACGGTTTTAAAAGTTTAATTTTTCCACCTAAAAAATTCAAGTCTATCAATATTAATTGTGATTGATGCAGTGTAGGGCGTAGGATTTATAACCATAATGGTTCATTACGCAATCCTGCACCCTTTTTGGTAAACTGAGACCCCATTTACACTAGCACGAGCTATCTCGGAGTACTCCCGGAGTATTCCCAGATCATTCGCTAAATTGC
>JANSTR010151685.1:0-10806 GCA_025434805.1 Antipathozoanthus remengesaui | reverse complement strand
TTTACTATAATCGTGGTATCCAATAAATTTTAGGAAAAGCCACGAGATTTCGTGGCTTTTCCGTGAATATCAAGAAATTTCTTGTTGTTTGAAATCAGCGCGGGCACTTTCCGCCTCCCCCCTCCCCCCCGGGCCGGATAGGGTTAAGGCTTAATCAGCAAGGTATTTACAGCTCAATCAGATTGACTTCATGCATCTGTGAATCTCAACTTGCCCGCCTCGATCCCAGTGCAAACTCTGCAATATCGAGATTGTTTAACTAGTATCAATGATTCAATCTGTTAATTCAAATACTCACATAGTAACTGAAATATATCAAAAAATAAGTAAAATTCATTGTCTTACACTTTCATCAGCACCCAACTAATCTGACAACCCTTATCCATCTCTCTTATAGAATTGCCGACATTTACCACCACAGCACGAAACTTCTTTTGATTGTTATTTTCATATCCTCGGCTCTATCAATGGCTGTTTTCAATCTGACCTGCGATGGTACCATTCCCTTCGACATGCCTCTTCTATGCACCATGTATATTTTGTCCTGTGTGCTGTTGACCGCCACTACTCCGCTTTTCTTTGAACTGGCTGTGGAGTGCACTTATCCAGTACCGGAGGTAATATCAACTGGCTTCATGTTCTTGCTCTCCAATGGTGTTATGATCGTCTTTTACATAATTTTCGGTCTCCCTAATATGGATGTACGCTGGATCAACTGGATTGTAACCGGATCAGTGGCAATCTCCGTACCGGGTCTTCTCCTTTATAAAGCAAAGTACACGCGAACAGACATTGATATTGATATTTCAAAGTCACAGTAGAAGGACAACTACCAAATCGTTCGATGAGGCATTGAGTGCACCAGCAACATGCCGCCTGTGAAGGCCTTTATTAACCGACAATTTCAACATGATGATAGTGCATTCTTTGTTTCGCTTTATTAGCAAAACAGAATTGGGTATAAAATGATATTGAACATTGAGTGTAAAATATATCTTTTATTTTCGGAAATTGTAGCATTTATGTTAAATTGCAACATAAGTGAAACAAGTTGAACTCGGGGCAGGTTACAGTCTTATCCAATATTGCTATAACTAGTATTTTATTTACCGAAACGGCAACCACTTGCACAGCATCCTTGGAAATCGGTGAAAACTGAATGATTGGTGCATGGTTGGCTCAGTCGGTTAGATCTGTGACTGCCAATCCAAGGTGTCCCTGGTTCAATCCCCGGCCTTGCTGAGGGTTGAATTATTTCGGGACCTTCCTTTGCCACACCGTCCGCGGACAGGGATGTTAAGCCGTTTGGTCTAGTCTCTTGACGTTCTATCGGGGGACTTAAAAGAACCCACCCACTTGTGTGTGTAGGAGTAGGCTAATGTCGGTGTTGTGGACTGTCGCTTCTTCCTCCACAAGGGCCTGCTGTAATTGGGGAAACCTGCAGCAGTGTCTCTCTCCTTCCACAAGGGCCTGCTGTAATTGGGGAAACCTGCAGCATTGTCTCTCTCCTTCCACAAGGGCCTGCTGTAATTGGGGAAACCTGCAGCAGTGTCCCTCTCCCTTCACAAGGGCCTGCTGTAATTGGGGAAACCTGCAGCAGTGTCCCTCTCCCTTCACAAGGGCCTGCTGTAATTGAGGAAACCTGCAGTAGTGTCCCTCTCCCTTCACAAGGGCCTGCTGTAATTGGGGAAACCTGTAGCAGTGAACCTCCCCCTAGCTCCACAAGGGCCTGTTGTAATTGGGGAAACCTGCAGCAGTGTCCCTCTCCCTTCACAAGGGCCTGCTGTAATTGGGAAAACCTGCAGCAGTGTCTCTCTCCTTCCACAAGGGCCTGCTGTAATTGGGGAAACCTGCAGCAGTGTCCCTCTCTCTTCTGGGAAAAAGCTAATATAAATAAAAGAAACAAACAAACAAACAAATGAATAAATAAATAGATTACAGTGATTTCTCCTATTACAACAAGCTCTTTGTAGAAGAGGGAGAGGGACACTGCTATAGCTCTACAGGTTTCTCCTATTACGACAAGCCCTTTGTAAGGGAGAAGGACACTGCTATAGCCCTTAGGGGAGGGCGAGGGAAACTGCTACAGGTTTCCTTTATTACCTCAAGGGAGAGGACAGCAGGTTAGTTACAGGGAAGGGAGAAGGACACTGCTACAGCTTTCTTTTATTACATCAGGGACTTTGTAGGGGAGGGAAAGGGCAATGCTAGTGCTACAGGTTTGTTCTGTTACAACGGATCTTTTAATTTAGAGAAAGGAGACTGACAATGCTACAGGTTTCTTGAATTACATCACTTGTTTTGTGGAATAAAAATTCCCGCAATTCAAACGACAAGGCAATCATGCCTATTGAAACTAGTGATTTTGCACTGAACGAACCTTTTAGCAAATGGCGTATTTGACGGAGTTACACCGGAGTTGCTCCGACGAAGGGCTTGCGCTCGAAACGTCAGCTTTATTCCAAATTTACGGCGCGGAAAATTGTTTTCGTCAACCCTCGGTTGATTTTATTATACGTAAAGACACACTTAGTTTGTTCTACATCATTTTCCTAATCCGTTTCTGTTTTTAATTCGTAGTGTTATTGGGTTGAACTTCGACTTTCTGTCATATAATATCACTGGCTTCATTGCATATGGACTATTCAATATTGGAATGTTTTGGATCCCTATTGTGCAGGTGAGAAATAAACCATTTTGAAGAGTAATTATTGTATTTGTATTATTATATTAATATAATTATTGTAGTTAAGAAGTGGGAAGCCTGTTCAGTCTCACTAGGCCCACTTAAAGTTCTTGGATAATTTTCCTGGAAATTGCTACAATAGGATAAGAAAGACATCTACATGTACAGTACAACCAGTACCATGAAGCATGTTGGCAGATAAGGTGGTATGACTGAGTATTAATTTGCTGTAACTAAAAAGTTCTGTTTCCTTAGTGTTAGGTAGATAAGATAGACATGTAAATATTGCTGTAAATTCCTGAATAAATTTTAATGTACAGTATAAATTTTCTTTGTCTTTTTCAAAGGAGGAGTATGAAGCACGGCACCCAGGTGGTGTGAACCCTGTCCGAGACAATGATGTTTTCTTCACCATCCACGCCATTGCACTTACATTAATTACAATATTCCAGTGTCTCATCTATGATGTAAGTAATTAATTAATATCAATTAGAAATTTTGTTTGGTGTACTGTATGGGTACAGTCAGTCTCAGGAGTCCACACTATAAAATATGTTTATCTATAGCACTTAATTAAGACCTTCATAACAGTGTGTGAGTGAGCCAGAGGCACAACTTAGTCAACCATTAATTGTTGTCTGCTTCAAATGAAATCCAAGTTTCCTACATTATGCATTATTTGAGTTTCCTACATCATCTAATCACTTAAGTTTCTGATGTATCTGTTACAGTACAATTTGTTTGGAAGCTTGTACAAGTTCAGTTTTAGAAAATTCACTCACTATAATTTTAGTGGAGCTAAATTGCCCTGGCTACTAAATGTGAGCTTCACTGATCATGACCAATAAGATATCCAAGAGTTATAACAAGCCTTGGTAATATTTAAGCCCAGAAAACAGGTCTGCTCCATTTCAAACTCTTGTGATGACACTATGCAATACAATCATGAAAGTGAATGATGATGTCATAAAATACAGAAGTTAAAATTATTTCCCCTGTGAAATCACTGAATAAATAATATTA
Source organism: Antipathozoanthus remengesaui (assembly GCA_025434805.1). Lineage (NCBI taxonomy): Eukaryota > Metazoa > Cnidaria > Anthozoa > Zoantharia > Parazoanthidae > Antipathozoanthus > Antipathozoanthus remengesaui. Next base: position 7,097 of record JANSTR010151685.1, on the reverse strand, counting down.
GGAGTGAGGCTATTGATCAATACCATAAATTGTTGTCATTACCAGAGAGGTGGCCAACGTGTGTCAGTCTTGTGCATGGTGTTAGTGGGTGGTGCATGGCTGTTTGCTGCAGTAGCCCTTGTAGTTACCCTGCTTCACAAGGTCACATGGCTAACGTACTTATACTACTTCTCCTACATCAAGATTGGTGTGACTTTGATAAAATACATGCCACAGGTTAGTAAGTACTATGAATGTTCCTCATTCCAGAAAATCACTTAGTAAAACATGAGTTTACAATTATACTTTGAACTGGAATTCATAATTGGTTTACTACTGTAGGCTGCGCACCATGCCCTTCCTTGTATTCCAAAGAATGATTACTTTGAAAGTTAACTATAACATGAGAGTGTGCACATGTCCTTCCTTGTGTTCCAGAGAATGATTACTTTGACAGTTAACTATAAGGTGAGGGTGTGCACTGTGTCCTTGTTTTCCTAAGAATGTTTAGTCTGAAAGTTAACTATAAGGTGAGGGTGTGCACCGTGTCCTTGTGTTCCAAAGAATGATTAGTCTGAAAGTTACCTATAAGGTGAGGGTGTGCACCGTGTCCTTGTGTTCCAAAGAATGATTACTTTGAAAGTTAACTATAACGTGAGAGTGTGCACCGTGTCCTTGTGTTCCAGAGGATGATTACTTTGAAAGTTAACTATAACGTGAGGGTGTGCACCGTGTCCTTGTGTTCCAAAGGATGATTACTTTGAAAGTTAACTATAACGTGAGGGTGTGCACCGTGTCCTTCTGTTCCTAAGAATGATTAGTTTGAAAGTTACCTATAAGGTGAGGGTGTGCATACATTTCCAATGAAAATTGACCCAACATACAAAACAACTCAAATTTCTCCAAACTTAGTGATCAAACATCTTAATAAAAACACATGTGAAAGAGAATGGACCTTTCTTGCAAGAATAAGTGATTATATATGATGAAACATCAAAATCGAGATTTTATTTGCATTTTGGAAGAATATCAAAAATCCCATATATTTCCTTGAAAATCGATCGCGTGCGATCGAAATACGTTAATACTTTGTGAAATCGTAATGAACTTCTTTCAAACGCAGCAAAACTCCAAGAAACCATTATATAAATGTTTTGTAGGCATATATCTCGACGATTCGAAGTCAGACTATAAATGGTGAACTGACCCAAGATCAAAGACCAAATCGCCAACCATTTTGTGTCGCATCATAACTTAATCGTACATTTCGACCCGAAAAATACACGATCGATTTCATTAACCGCCTGCCTTTGTTTAGATTACTGATTTACATTTGTTTATGGAGAAACATTTGTCCGATGAGGATTAAACTCGCAGATTCCAGGATCACCGGGATCTGCCATCTTGGCATGACGTCATAAAATCTTACATTACTTACTTCTCTCCGGATCACTCGAGATTTTTCCGCCTGCCTCAAACCTCGCACGGCTCTATGATGCTGCCGCCTCGCCAGCCTCGCGTCTTCGCTCGGCTGACTCGTTGGCAATAAAATACTTATTAACTTCAAACATTTGGTCTTTACGGAAAATATCAAACTTTGTCCCCAACGCACTGACCTCGCTGTCGCTCAGTCAATACAGCACGGCCTCAGTTTGATATTTCCTGTAAAGACCTCACTCTCGGTTTTAAAATAAGTTATTATTACTTAAAATCTTAAAGCCTTACATAAAGTATACTAGCTAAAACCTTGTGACTCGCAAATACCAGTGAGTGATGGTGAAGTAGTACCTCATTTTGTCACAAGTAATAAGGATTTGGTTGCAACACTTAATGTGATTGTGGACTACAAACATACTTACTTACAAACTTACTACATGCAGTGGCCTGGGATGACTGAAACATTGACTAACGTACATATGACAAGCAGTTGCCGAAACACTAAGGACAAACAACATATTTAGTTAACTGGTGGAAAAGACAGGAAAAGTTGATATGCAAAATTTCATGTGCCCACAAAAGAAGATTTGAAACTATGTTATACGGTACCTACCTTTTGAATGTTTCTGTGTGGGTTCATATAAGTCTCCAAATGAATGTAATTGCAGGCATGGATGAATTTCAAAAGAAAAAGTACCCTTGGATGGAGTATAGGCAACGTCCTTTTGGATTTTACAGGAGGATCATTTAGCATATTACAAATGTTCCTATTGGCTTATAATAATGGTGAGTATAATAATATGTATGACCTTAGTACTACAGAGTTAGGAGGAGTCAGGATTTGTAACCGTTTTATATAATTTTGTTTTCAACAAATATTCCCTTCCATATCCTTTCAACTCTCGTAATTTTCCCATTTCCTCAAAATGAGAGCTAATGTTGACAGGCTACAGGTTGCCTCAAGCATCACAAACCACAGTGTTGCCTTAGTCATTGCCATCAGGCGTCACAGGCTGCCTAAGACAAGCCACAGGTTTTCTTAGCCAGTGCTATCAGGCATCACAAGCCACAGGCTGCCTTAGCCAGTGCTATCAGACATCACAAGCCACAGGTTTCCTTAGCCAGTGTTATCAGGCATCACAAGCCACAGGCTGCATTAGCCAGTGCTATCAAGCATCACAAGCCACAGGTTTCCTTAGCCAGTGCTATCAGGCATCACAAACCACAGGTTCCTTAGTCATTGCCATCAGGCGCACAGGCTGCCTAAGACAAGCCACAGGTTTCCTTAGCCAGTGCTATCAGGCATCACAAGCCACAGGCTGCCCTAGCCAGTGCTATCAGACATCACAAGCCTCAGGTTTCCTTAGCCAGTGCTATCAGGTATCACAAGCCACAGGCTGCCTTAGCCAGTGCTATCAAGCGTCACAAGCCACAGGTTTCCTTAGCCAGTGCTATCAGGCATCACAAGCCACAGGCTGCCTTAACCAGTGCTATCAGGCATCACAAACCCACAGATTGCCTTAGTCATTGCATCAGGCATCACAGGCCATAGAAATAGATAGATAGAGATAGATAGATAGATAGTGGTCGACTTTAACCCCGATAGCAGCCCTAGGCTGAATTGCTGGGGTTTTACAGTATTGTTGGGGGACTTTAGTGTACAGACTGCTTTTTATAGGCGCATTGTGCAGCCACACAGTTTACAATTTTTATTTAAGGCAAATGCCCCCTGTGACCAGGAACAGACTACAACACCGGGTCGAAACCCTACTCTTGTCGAGAAGTGTGTACACTGTAGGTTATTCTAAGTCCCCCAATAGAAGGTCGAGAGACTAAACCAACGGCTTAACGTCCCTGACCACGGATGGTGTGGTGAAAGAAGGTCCCGAAATAATTCAACCCTCGGCAACGCCAGAAATTGAACCTGGGACCTTGGATTGGCAGTCACAGATCTAACCAACTGAGCCAACCACGTTTACATCAGTAAAGTAGCTTTTAGCTACAAAGCATGTCTGTAATCCACATTAAATCAAGTATTGCATTATAATTATTGGAACAGGATATGCATATAGTAGAAGTGAGGGTTATGTGTAAGACACAAATGAAGGCAACCTAAAATAATTTACTGATCAATCATGATTTACAACTTACAACTTCCCCTAATCTTTTTTTGTCACCTCCTCGTACAACAGTTTTTTCCATATTAGACTGCAATAAGAAAGAACAGTACATGTAAACAAAGTGCAATTTCTTTTACTGCAATCCTATCAGGGTGGGGGAGAGGGAGATTCCATCCTGTGTGCCACTGCAATCCTATCAAGGTGGCGGAGAGGGAGATTCCATCCCGTATGCTACTGCAATCCTATCAGGGTGGGGGAGAGGGAGATTCCATCCCGTGTGCTATAAGCTATGCATTAACTTTCCCAAGTTATGGGCAACTTAAAATTCTTTGATTTTTTGCATTTGATGAAGGAGAACTCAGTTATCTAATCTTGCCATTGCTTGCAGGCTCAGGCACTTGAGGTCATATGTACAGCTGGCTGGCTGACCAGTAACTGAGTGGACTTCATGTAGTTTCTGTGTTGTGGAGATGAGTGAAGGTTTGTTGTTTAACTGTTGCACAAAAAATACGAGTGGAGATATTTATCAAACCATCAGAAAGTTGTGCATTGATGTATTTTGCAGGAGTGAAACATTACACCTGTGTTTTGAGTAGCAGGATTTCTCAGTTTAGTTACTGCTTCAAGCCATAGTCAATTTAATTTTAATTATGACAGCAGTCGACCTACATTTGAACAAGGACAGTTTGGTGTTGATGAACTTGGGCATCACCGATTTGACCCACAGTGATTTTGATTTAGTAGTCAAGCTATATTGAGTGAAGGTTTGTTGATTTACTGTTGTGTAGAAACATGACTGGAGATATTTATCACAATGTCAGAAAGTTGTTGCGAGGTCCTTTTCGAAAACCACTTTTAGTGAAAAAGTTACCTCAGTAAAGATTATTATTATTATTTGTGCATTGATGCATTATATTTTGCTGGACTGATACAGCTGAGTTTTGAGTGGCTGTGCTGCATCAGGTCATTGATCTGTGATTACTTCTGGTCCTAAAATTTATCTGGGAATATTTTCTAAATAGTTTCTGTATCGCATGTCTTTACTACCTGTAAGTCATTTGGATAATTACGTTTTTAACTGAAGCTGATTCACTGCCTGTAAGTCATTTAGTAAGACAACATCATAAACCAGGGTTTTCAATAACAGCCGACAGCCGGCGAACTTCGCCGGTTACTCTCCTTGAGTTCGCCGCCTACGTTGTAGCAAAAATGTGTTGAAATATCCCGCACAAATTATCTCAAGGTAGTGATTTTTTAATCAAAATCATTTATTCTATGCCAAAAACACTTACAATTCCATGTTCAGTCAGAATGCTGGAAATGCACTATAAAGATCTTCATCTTTCAAAATTTCCAGGGGGAACTATTTCCCCAGACCTGCTAGTTTGGAGGGCAAATATCCCTGTCCGCCTACTTTCACAACATTGCCGTCTACTCAGATTCTTATTGAAAACCCTGACAATGAATAAACAAGCGGATGGCAAGTGTGAAAATCAGTAGCATATTGCGAACCCTGCTGGTTAGAAAAACAGAAGGAGAACATGATAACCCATGATGCTGTATTATCAAGTTATGTATATACATTTCTTCACATTCGAATTCACTGAAAATAATAATTGCCATTCATGCATACACATAAAAGTTTGATTTTTGAAAGTGATGTCGTCATGACTAGGTATATAGTCATGAAGCATCATGAAACTCGGATTTTGAAAGTTATTTATGATCTATAATAAAACAATATGTTCTTCACTTTTTGGATTTGGTACCTTTTCGATAGAATGTTGTGTGACCAGACACACTGTATTTCTGTATTTCTTTTTATTCAGTAAATTACACAATTCTGTTTTATATTTAGAAAGAAAATCAATTTTAAAGATGTATATGAGTGGCTTATTTTTCTTTGTGCCGTGAAAAAACAAGGAAAGATAGAAAAAAAATTCAGGCGAATTAACCGCTGTCTTCTTCTCTGAAGACTGAGTAAATCAATCCTTGCACGGATGATCTTCTCCTTCGCGAATTTCGAATCTCTATTTAGCACCATTTTTTTATTCTAGCTCAGATCTGTCAGTGTGCTTGTTTAAAAGCTGGCTGACCAGAAAGACAGGTGTTATTGCATTGTTTTTGGTCACGGATTATTGAGATCGACTGCATTAAGTTCGACGTTTGACCCAGCTGTGGGACTTAATTGATTTAGGTCGACCCAAACTGCAGTTTAGTTCGGCACATGTGAAGTTAGACGTTTGGCCCGGGCCTTAAATAAAACTGACATTGCAGCTGTCATATAGAATGACTTCGTGCTGATTTTGCATGTTTTGGACAACCTGGCAATCTGTGACTTTGAACAAATATACGAAAAGCAAAGAATTCAGGTTGGTTGATCGCCGGCCTTTAATTCTCATCTAAAGTCGTACTGTTTTGGCTTCAGTACAAGGTCCAAGAGAGTTTCCATGTAACGTCCACTCAACGAAAATCGCCATCGGATTTTTGAATACTGGCATCCAAAATACAGCACACTTTTCAAAATTTGGGTTTATTTTGGAAAAGTTATTCAAAGTCGTTTATACAATAGTGTCTCTCGTTCTGAGAGTAACGGTCGACAAAGATTTTCAACTATAAAAGGCTTTCCATCCCATCATCAAGTTTTGCATTCTCTTTGTAGATACAAAGAAGAACTAATATGTGAGCTAGTGAAGAGCGATAAAGAGGCTAAGGAGATGAAAAAGCAATACAATGAAAAGATCAGAGTCATGAAACAAGAGGTAGACAAGGCCAAGAAGGACCTGGAGGAGACCAAGAAAGCGCTAGAAGGAGTTGAGTCCAAAGCACATTTCGAGTTGTCAGAAAAACAAAAACTGGAGAACGAGTACAAGAAGAAACTGCATTCTGTTGAGGTGAAACTGCAAGCATTGAAGAAGAAACAAAAGGTAATTTAATGGCAGCGATGTGTGTAAATTGTCCCAGTTGGAGGAATCGAATATCCTTGAAGTCCTAATAAGGATTGACCTAATTACTCCGTCGTAATTTGTAGCGTAAAGTTCGAATATCAGGCATATTAACCGTAATATTAGATAAGTAATGATCTATAGTAATATTGATAAAAACTAGAAAAATTAGTAAAGTGCGTTCGACTTTAAAAGCGACGGCCAAGGTTGGGGTGTCTACACTATAGCATAGAAAACCCAATCTCGAGAACCCTAAATCGTAATGTAACGCAATATTTTAAATTGAGCTGCAAAACAAACCTTTAACTTTTTCATTCTCCATAATCACGTTTCTGAATTTCCATTTCGTTGAATGTTTCCCGAGTAAAGTAAAAGTTTGTTGGTTTGAATATAAACTCTGCACCCGGGTAACAAGAATGTGGAGGAATGAACTGAATGAAGAATGTGGAAGTGTCAAACAATAAAACAACTACGCGTGACCTTGACAAGAATCACAGACGGAAGTTTAATAATAATGATAATAATAATAATAATAATAATAATAATAATAATAATAATAATAATAAATATGAATTTTTATAGCGCAAATTATCACAAAATGTTCAAATGCGCTGTT
>JANSTR010151674.1:0-10807 GCA_025434805.1 Antipathozoanthus remengesaui | reverse complement strand
TATTTTCACCACAGTTTGCGTTGCGTTGTCTTCATCTGGATAATAAAGTTCACTGTCCGAGTGTTTGTCGTCAGTCATGTTGGTTTCATCTTTATGGTTTTTGTAGAAATTAAGCTTAAGGAGGTTCAGTTAAACAGCGTATCATAGTTTTCACGTTCACTTGTCACTCCGCTGTTGACAGTCTGCGAGCGGTCGATCATTATGAGATTTCATAATGACCTCCCACGAGCGGTCGTTATGAGATTACCATAAAATCGTCTGTTGACAAGAACCAATCAGAGCGCGCGTACTGTCTTGGCCATATAATAATACCTTTTAATTACCAATTTACAACAAATACAACCATTATGTTATAATGCAACAAATTATATTTAGATAGCTGAAAATTGAGAAATTGAACAGAAAATTACATGTTGCTGAAGCAAAACACAAATCAGTAAAACGTCCTAAAATGTGTACAATTTTACAAATGTGAAACATTTTAGGAGGAGCCTAATCCACCATATGCATGAGCACAAATAAACAAACACTGGGAAAAGATAAGAAAATCGAAAGGCAACCGTAACAACCAATCAGAAGTCTCTTTGTAAATGTGGTATAGTTGATCAAAGAAAATATGAAATCACGTTCACATTCTTGTTTCAAGAATGCAATACTAAAAATAAAATCATTGGTAATAATTAGAAACTTCGGGTGCAATTCTCCACAGTTGTTAATTTATTTAAACATGCAGCGGATGCGAGCTCCTCTGCACGCCCCGGAAATTGTAGATGCGTTGTACACCCTGTGGGTGCTGTGATTATCCAGGATTAGAAACACATGGATTACTTGGAAGAGTCGTTCGTTAGGACTATTTCAGAACAAAAATACATAGATTACTTGGAAGGTTTTTTTGTTTAGGACTCTCCTGAAATAGGAATACATGGAACATTTGAAAAAGTTGTTAGCTTGGAGCTTTTTAAAATAGGAATACATTGATTACTTGAAGATTTTGTTCGTTAGCGGGACTATTCAGAAATAGCATTATATGGTTTACTTTGAAGAGTTGTTCATTTAGGAACCGATTCGGATACCGTATTAAATAAAATATTTTTCCGGCAGTTGTTCTGCTGCCTGTATCAGATTAGAATAGCCTGAATAATCCAGAATAGTGACGTCACCGCTGCCTGACAACTGTTGGCTTAGATTCCGGAATCCAACTATTCCATTTCAAATTGTCCTCCTATTTCAGAATAGTCCCAAGCGAACGGGTCCTATTGAAATATATATCGATTTTCAGTAAAGCCCTGTACTGATTTACCGAGAAGTATGAGAAACCCATGGTCGGCTTGAAGGAACTACCTAGAATAAAGAAAAGCAAATATGTTACTGGAAATATATTGGAAATCAGAGAAATTATGGTACAATGTCGCCAGCTTTTACCGTTACAATGAATAGGTGGCTGAAGTTCGCCTTTATACGTCAGACATTTGGCATAGAATAGGTAAGAAAACAGTAACCAGGTTTTCTTGAAAAAGACTAGAAAGGTCCAACTTAGTGGTATCAATGAAGTAAAACCTCTTGTTTAGACTGGCATTTAATTTCAACTGAAGAGAAAGTATTCAACCAAATCTCTTTACCTTTTGTAATTCGGTTATTCGTCGTTTTAACTTATTAACACTCTGAAAATCGGAGAAAAACCGTACAGTAAATAGTAACTAAGTAGCCGTATGATTGAGAGATAAAAGCCTTGAGGTCAGAAGTCATTTACATACATACATACATTCATACATACATATATATCAAGTGCTCCATGGGGCTTTTCAGCACTTGTTTACAACAAATATATGTTTCAGTGGGTGAGGGTCTTAGCCAGACTGCTGTAAGCGGTTCACAATTCTTTTCTGTGTGAGACATTAAATTGCCCTCAAGTTATCAGACCATTACACCGGCATTAGCCTACTCCTGTCGACAAGTGCATGGGTTCTTTTAAGTCCCCCGATAGAACGTCGACCCTGTCCGCGGACGGTGTGGCGAAAGAAGGTCTCGAAATAATTCAACCCTCGGCAAGGCCGGGAATTGAACCCGGGACCTTGGATTGGCAGTCACTGTTCTAACCGACTGAGTCAACCGAGCACACACAAAAAATTTGAGATTTTTTCAATTCTAGAACCAATTCATTAAATACCAAACTCTCTGATTTTGTTAGAAAGCAACTGTACATGCATTTAATTAAGTTGCCCTGAGTTGTGAAGTAGTTAATAATCTAATCTGTAAGAAGGCAAATTAACGATTCGGTTTCTTTACCAAATCACTAAATATCTTATTAATAGTTGAGATGCCAAGAGGTTAATCTGGTTAGGATCGTAACAATCTGTTTTCCTAGGAATGATATATAGCTGGATGAAGATGCTTTTTAGTTTCATTGTAATCCCTGAAAAACAATCAGTGTGCATGGAACATTAAGTTCCGTTTGAACAGTAGTTTAAAAAAAACGTATACAAAATTCAAGAAAGTAGCTACAGAAGCTTTATTGACTCGGGTTACCTCCGTGAAGTGTACATAATTGTAAGATCAAGACACGTATACACATATTGTCGGTTTGTGTGGAGAGAACTAAAACTATTTAAAAGTATTTAAAACAACAGAATGGAATACAATGAAATTAATGAAAATAAACTTGGTATGAGTGAGGATTAAAGATGGGTTCACCTACCTTGTTTTAAAAAAACCTCGTTACTCTGAGCGTCAGTTGTGATCTCTGAAAGTCTAATCGAAATGAAAGAAATATAGAGTGTTTAAATCTTTTTACAAGTGTCGAGAAATTGACAAAACATCCAAGCCACGTGGACTGCTGATCAAATATATTTTACGTTAGCAGTAAACGGTCTGGTGGACTGAGACTTTGAAATGATACCAGCAAAAAAAGGAAGTCGAATAATTACAGCGAATTGAGCTTCAAGATTATAAGTTGCAGAATGTTGAATATTCCCGTCTCGGTAAAAGAAAGCAAGCCCATGATTCAAATACAAAACGTTGACTTGATACACCCACACTCGAAATAGTAAATATTGTCTTTCTGTCCAGCAAACCAGATCAAAACCAACTGGTATTCTTTTGAAAAACTAAAATTCAGACATACAGACGTCGATAAACGACAAAAATAATAATGAATAAGTTAATTCATAATGATATTGCTATAATCAAATCAGAATGTATTTGCCGTTCAGCAGTTTTTTCGTTTCAAAGAAGTGAAATTTGAATAAGTTTGCTTTTTACATTAGTTTGAAATTTGTATTGATAATTCGCTTTGATAGTTAGTTTTGGTTTGTTGATAGTTGCCACACAGATTATAGTAGATGACTCTTGATGGAAAGTGAGAAAGTACAAAAACAAAAACAACGTGAGAGAAACATTTATTGTTATACAACAATGCGTTGGCTTCATCCAACGTTCATAGGTGGCCAACTCCTCTCAAAACAATGAAACCAAGAACAGTGGAGTAACAGATCGGGCATAAACCTGCTTACCTGTTTATTCATGCTGTGGAAGTCTCCTATTGGAGTTACAGTGAAGTGACTGCAAAGAAATATATCTGAGTGTCTCAGTAGAATTTAGTTTATTACTTTTGCAGTCCAGCGACACATCATTTGAGAAAACACACAAACATTTCTGCTTGTTCAGTTGTTTAATTTATCTTTTACGCCATTAAGCAGATTTCCTGGAATTAGAAAATTAAACTATGGAACCAAATAATTTGAAAAGCTGATCACTAGGAACAATACTTCAATATCAAGTGAAATACTCCTTGTGCAGTTGTGACCTGTGGCAGTCTTGTGGCTTGTTAAATCAATGAAGTTAGCCGATTTCGGTTTTTCAAACAAATCAAATGTTTTTAAAGAGCATGCTACAATTTTAAAAAGATACTTTCGTAACTTTTCAGTTATTTATGTCTGTCTCTCTCTCCAAGCAAAACATCTACTTAATCGCAATAAAAAATATGTGTGGAGCCATTGTTTGATCACTCGGCAAAATTCATTAAGTGGCTAAAATCAAGCCCGTGAAAATTACCCAGGCGAGTCAATCAAGTCTCCGAATTGTATGCCTTGTCTGTTGATATTAAGAATTCCATGTGGGTGGCCTGTTAATGAAAGAAAGCACCAGGACTACATTAGTAATACAAATATTGATGACCTGTTTCGTGGAATTCATATCTGTGATTATCTTTTGACATAAGATCAAAGTATTATAATATTACAAAGGGAATGGCAGCGCTGAAACATATTAAAGATAAAGTAGCGGAGAACTGGTCTGACAGCATTCTTGCTTGCTCAACATATAGCGGTTGAAGATACAACAACTTGGAAAGGTGTGTTCCAGTGCGAGCAATAACTTGCCGCCAGCTAGTTTATCACGCGTTTATAAAATGGATGTCCTCTGTTGGGGAGTAAGTATGGGGGCAGAACTTGTGAAGAAACATTGGCTACTGAATATTCATTAAACTGGCTTATGGCGCTATTTTTTGAAAACTTAAGTGGCTCTCTACCTTCAAATGATTTTCCTAAAAGAAAATCTGCTGTATCTTAAGAAATGCATCAAAATTCCCTTTTCCAATATTCTACCAAAGTAAAACAATATTGGATTAGGTCCTTCCCAACCACTCACTTCAAGCCAACTTTCATACTAGAGAAATCTCGCGAAATTTGCCCAAAAATTATAGTTCACTTTCTATTGTTCTGGATATCTCCAAAGTAATATCATCGGTTCTAGGACGAGTTAAATATACTGATATTTGTTGTACATAAGCAGAAGATACATATTTTGAAATTTACGGGCAAGAGTTTAGCAGGTTCTTTCTTTGAGGTACACAAAGAAGGAGGTTAATATACAAAGTCAGCGTTGACCACGTCACGATGATGTCATATTCCCGTCAATGCTACCTAATGAAAGATAATTGTAAAATTTAGGTAATTTAACTTCCGCAGTTTCAGTTAACAGGGAAAATGCAGATAGGTCGATACACATAAAGATGCGAATGGCTGTCAAATTGTGTATTGTTTCCGGAATATTGTGGTGTGGAGTCTTCCAGTGAAGGTTGTAATTTGGTTGATTTGAAGGTCTGCCTTTCAGTATATACCTTTAATACAATGGCACTGCATATCTTAGACTTTAGTGTTTACAGCGAAGATAATCTCAGTGCTCACAAGATCCTTTCTGAGGGTAAAGGAGTCTACTACACAATTCTTTGTATATCACGAAATGACAGTGCGAAGTATTCCTCGAAAGGTCTATAAAATAGGTTGTTAGTAATCGGCGTAACAGCGTAACGAGTAACACTAACAGCGTAACGAGAATCGGCGTAACCAGATTTTTTTCCACCCAGAAAATTAAGAATCAGCGTAACCAAATTGTTTTTCAACCCTTTTAAGTCATAAATCACTTGACAAAGACTGAAAGAGCGTTACGAGATATTCTTCGACCTCCAAACTCTAGTCTTGATGAATGAAAAATGCATCTTTATCATATTCACTAATTGATTTCTTAAAAAAGACATATGTTGTTGCCTGTTGTCATCAGTTGTGCGGTTTGACCAACATTGCCAGATGGGAGAAAACTATGTATTGTCCCAATATAAATTTCTGTAAATTTTTTATCTTATGGACTCATGCTGATGAGTTCAGCATAGGTTTGACAAAAGCTGTAAACCGAAAGCGGACGCCAATATTGTTAAAGTAGTGCGATTTTTCGGCATATTGGCCGGGGGGGGGGGTTACTCCCACCTCGACCGGCCTGTGGTCTCTTTTGTAGGTGTAAACGCGCAAAAGTCGTAACTTGAGGGGAAGTTGGTGTCTTGTTGGATGTCTGATCATATTAGAAGAAAATTCTAGAAGCTTGTAGAGTGAATGAAATGGCTAAAAGCGCTTTGCAAACATCACTGCAATCACTGCACTACACTATTGTTCAATAAAAATAATTTGTGAAAGTTATTCTTAGGGGTTAAAATAAGACTCAATTCCGTCCAATTGGTATCATTTACGAGAAGATAAACTTCATATCTTCAAGCCAACGTGTAATTTTCTTTTATTATATAGACACATACACAAACAAAAACTACGCAAGCTAATCAAAACAAATTTAATTTTGAAATTTCACATTAATTTATAACTTAGAAATAAACTCTCACTGTGTCTGTGTTATCTCACTTGTAATTTTATATTGTCAAACATGTAAGTTTAATCTGGAATTTTACAAAGATCAATCAAAATAATCATCCTGAAATATGTACAATAATTCATCCAAACTGTGTTGAGTTCAACAGAGCTCTAGGAGACTTTATTCCTAAAACACCTTTGCGATAAAACTCGTCAATCTGTTCATCTGTGAGAGGATCGGCTCTGTCGGGTTTGTTGCCTTTCCTGATTAACTTTAGTTACTTCTGTTTCTTCTTGAGGATGTCTTGAAGTCTGCCAAATTGTCTGTCATTCAAAAGAGAATGTTTATAAGGTATCAGTCTACACTTTACAGAAATGCTCTAATAGAGGTTGGCTCATATTCCTCGCCGTCTTTCTTTCTGATGCCAAGAACAAACTTTATGGTCAATTGTTGTAGTTTGTCTGGAGGAATGTCCTCAATATTCCTTAATTCATTCTCACTTTCAAGGATTTCTTTAAATATTCCTAAGTCACACAAAGTCTTCCTCTTTGCCGGTTTTCATTTTCCTGCTCTTCGCAAAATTCATTGATATATTCGTCAGACTTCCATAAACCGATTTGCCATTTTGACAATGCGTGTCACCTAGACAAGAATGAGCAGGAAAACATCGAATGTGATGTCATCGATATCCATGAAAAATATGCTACTCAGGTCCCAGATGTAGTTCGTATGAAAAATACGAGTGGCGTATTTCCCAGTAAAACACTGCTGTCTATATAATAAACTTTTTTATGTTTATGATTTACACTTGTTACGGTCTTTGTCGAGTTTACGAGTGGGAAAAAAATCTGGTTACGCCGATTCTCAATTTTTGGGTAGTAAATAATCTGGTTACGCCAATTCTTGTTACGCTGTTATGCCAATTACTAACAAAGCCAGCTGAAAGAACAGGGACATATACTTGAACAGTCAGATGAATCAGTCACCTTTGAAGTGCTTACCATGCTTTATTTATTGCCTATTAATTTTCGATTAGGAACAAGTCATGAACAGCTGTTACAACCATGTTTGCTGAATGTAAACTACAGATCTACTCGATGATCGTCCACCAACTCGGCCGCCACGTTGGATCTTCCGCTGACCACAAGTAATGCAACCGGATGTGTTACAATAACAATTTAACTAAAAGTATCTATCTGTTGCGGAAAATATTGAAAATATCAAGCGAGGTGTTAGCAAGTTGACAAACGGAAATGTGAGAGAATATCTGAAACGTTATTTTCGCTAAGAATGCGAGAACCTGGCGCTAGGTAGTTTTGAACGATCGGCAAAATGATCACAAATATTTTCTTCACGTATCAATCAATATTTGTGGCAAATGTTGAAGGTAAGATGTGTAAATATTGCTGCTTGGAGTTATAATTGGACACTAATCATTTCTTAGGTTACAGGAAATACAATTCCTGGGATTTTTTGTTTGAACTAATTATTAGACTGAAAAACCATTTCCGTGATATGACTTACTTGGCCAAGCATTATAGCACATGGGTATTTCCGACATTCTGTCTGATCTGACTTCACTTTCGACCTACAAAAGACTTTGGACATCAAGCTTAGCATATTTTTCGGCAAATTTAGCGTCTTTTATCGTTTTCCTTCAGAAATCCAGGCCTGCGACCCCCCCCCCCCACCTTCGAAATTCCAGACCCGCGAACCCCCTCCCCTTCGGAATTCCGAAAAGCCGTCCGTGGTGGGGGTACGGATATTTTGTGGAACTACCCAATGTGCTCAAGTCATTTCGTACTGTACCACTTCATAGCCATTAGTTACTTGCCCCCATTGGTCAGTGGCTGTATTTATCCAAATGCAGTGATCCCATGGTAACATTACTAAAATTCACTTGCCAGTACCTGGGGAAACTTTTCATTCCTGCGACGTCAAGACTATAATAATCATGCCGGTCCAAACTCAATGCAAAATCAAATGATAAATTCTAAATCCTTATTAATTCCTTTTTACTTTTCTTCCCAGATCCACAGCTGTAAAAACAAAAGTTATTAGACTTTGCCATGTCAGCTAGGCATAGTCTATGAAATATGTTAGTTGTTTGCAAATGAAGTGAGTGATAAATGCCCACTCAGTCTGAAATAAAATGTACAGAGACAATTCTCAAATGAAGTGAGGGACAAGGGTGCAAAATATCTCTATTGGGTATGAAATGTCTCAAAAGGTGGGCATGAAATGGTCTTAACTGGGTACAAAATGGCTTGCATACGAAGTGACCAGATACTATGGGAATTTGCATCACGTTATAGCAGGTTATAAATGGTTTGATCAGTACTGACAAAGTTAAGAAGTATGTATTCATTTCTGGAATCACAACCATGAAGTTATGTAGGCTGTTCAAATCACCTCTGGAATCATAACTCAGCCATACTGATACACTAAGTTAGTAAGTATGTACTACACCCTGTTATATAACAATTAATTATACAATACTGAGTAGCTTCCCGATGTCTCAAAAAATATATTAACAAAGAAATGTACCGTATTCTTCTACTAATCAATGTCGCTTTTCACAAAGCTCAATTTGTTGCCTCTGATCTCTTACAACAATAATCGCAGTAGTTGCACATATATAATATATTAAATTTGCAAAGGTGAAAGCAGCTAACCTTGACGCGATTGTTTCGTTTTTGGCTCTGAAGCGCAGAAAATCTGCCCTTGCTTCATTTGGTACCCTTCTTGCAATGCTCACCCAATCTGGAATATATTTTCCTATTTGCCTGCCAGCCATTTCTTCAAAATAGCTGAAGCATCTACCGGCAAAATACTACTTTCCAAGATGGCCGACCGAGGAGAAATGTCTGGGGCGCGCGGGGGCTTTTGGGAACATACTAGTGACCAGGATTTTAGAAGAAGAATTATTTGCGCGGCCAAACATTGAAGGCGGGAGAGACTGGTTAAGAGTTGTTGTCTAAGATGGCGGACGAGGTTGATGAGGACGACGTGTCCATTCAGGTAACTGAATTTCTCGATAAAAAGGTGGGTAAAGATATCTGTTCAACGAAAAAAATCCAGTTACTTCTGAAAGATCTAAAAAAGAAGAGGGAACAGCTACATTTCCAGGTATGTGCAATACATTTTAGCAATTCCTACTCAATCATGCTACGTTCTGGTTGTGTTTCACTTTGTTAGTTTGTACCTGCCACTGCACTCTGACGTGAGTCATTGTTAGTACCTAGAATTCCAAGTATGGGCCCGTACATGGGCTTATCATATAAAGCAGGGGGCCCAAACCTCATACCAGCCCAGATCCTACCATACACGTATGTATCTCTCCGGACGAAGAAATCTCAATGAGTCAATCGGTGACTTCCTTGCCATCACAATCCAACAAAGCTTCACAAAGCTACGATCAACCTGCCACTAGACTGGTCAAAAGCCGGGTCTTGACAAAACCTGGACCCCCAATCTGGACCCCATTCTGGATACCCCATACGGACCGCCAATTTTATTTATAAAAATAATAAAATGAAAGAAAAATATTTTTGTGTGAAGAACGCCATGAAAGAAACCAGAAGAAAACATTACATGGATACGACAATGATCTATAAAGTGACTCACCTTCCAGCGATATTGTTTGTTGCCCTTGTGTCTGTTGTCATGTGCTGCAGATCAATTTTCAGTCTTCGTGATTATTGACATATGCTGCTTCGTACAACTAGTCTGGGCAAAAAGCTGTGTGAAATAATACCTACATACACTCGCCAAAGCCGCTGCCATATTGTTTTCTTTGCAACGAATGGAATTAGCCCCAGGACTCTAAGCTGAGGTGTGCATGACACATGTTCCCGCCATTTGTAACCACGTGACATAAAATGGCGGCCGAAGATAATTTTTTTAAAAGTGAATCTCAGTGTTGCTGTGTCCCTTGATGTGAATAATTACATCAAGACTGAGAACAAAACACGATCTACAGCACATGGCAACAGATGCAAGTATATCGCTGGAAGGTGAGTATCTGTGTCACTTTCCATGTAATGTTTTCTTTGGGTTTCTTTCATGGTGTTCTTCTCATAAAAATATTTTTCTTTCATTTTTTTTATTTTTATAAATAAGGCCAAGAAAAAAAATACCTGGGTTTCCGGTTTCCCGACCCTACCTAGTTTTTCTCCCTATATTCCCGACCCTAATCTTTTTATTGACTGAATTTTGCTCGCGGAGATTCGACCCAAGTTACACAGCGTAAATTGCATACTGATATGATCAGATGAAGTCTGGATACCAGTCACCAACTAGACTGGCTCGTTCTGCCTTCGTTGGGCTTGAATCTGTGTAACCTCTTCGTGCAAGTGGGTTGATGAATAGTCGTTGCCACCACACCAGTTGTTGTGATACCAAACCTGGAGCAAAACGACTTATTTCCAATAAAGGAGAGCGATCAAAAATCACGTGTGGAACCAAAATGTCTGACAACAAAAACAGTCTGGCATGCCCAGAACGGGGCACCCGCATGTCTATGAGACAACAACAGTCCACAGGCCAACAAACTGCCTGCTAGCGATGGGATAATCATCGTGCGTACTAAGAATTAGCATAGCAAAATGTGACCATTCGGTTGAGAAGAAACTCTTTGTCTCCGTCCTAAACGGACTGTCAATGTTCTTGATAT
>JANSTR010151663.1:0-10807 GCA_025434805.1 Antipathozoanthus remengesaui | reverse complement strand
GCTCGGTCAATACAGCACGGCCTCAGTTTGATATTTCCCGTAAAGACCTCACTCTCGGTTAATAAGTAGTTAGTAACGTCGTATACATCGGCATACTTGCATCGCGTCAGTCAGCGGTCTACAATGATTGCAGACTGGCGGAATTTCCTAAGCCTAGCATCAACAATGTCCACAGCGTACTGTGGAAGAGAATTCCAACGGGGGAAAAGCTTATCTAATAAATGTTCGTACGGGTATGAAATAGAATGTAATATGCTTGTCCGCTTCTATTTTTTCCGGCGAGAGAGTCTAGTATATAGTGAAATAAAGTAAAGTGGTACATTTATATAGCGCCTTTTACACATAAATGCTCAAAGGCGTTTACCCCCAGTAGACCAGAAACATATATAGATGCCTCCGGCAGCCTCTTCAAAGCGGTCCCTGTATGTTGTACTCATTTTACCGACCCCGGAAGGATGGAAAGCTGAGTGAACTTTAGCGGGAAAGAAAGTTGCATAAATATTCAACCCTGAGTTTGGAGGCAGACACCAGCTCCTCCGCCATAGATAAATTCACTTTGAGGAGTGGAAGGGTTAAAATTGAATATTTTTATTAATTTTACGTCTTGCAACCTACAGATTTGACCACTACTCGACTTTGTGCGAGCTACTCCCAGCTGGTCTGCCGTCACTGGCTTTTTGTCTTGCGGCTCTGGATAAAGGTGAGAATCGCTGACCCTCGATCGTATCCACTCCAAATTTATGGCAATCAGAAAACGCGTTATACATAAAAGAATAATTGCGAATTGTTGAAATGTTTCAGGAGAGATGAGTGAACAGTTAGAGGCAGAGATATCTGAAGCTCTGAAATTCAAGGAACCTGTTAATATCAATCAACGGAGTTTCCTCATTCACAAGTATGTAACAAAACTACTACTACTAACAACATCAACCACAACCACAATCACAACATCATTAACAACAACATCAACAACAACAACAACAGTATCAACAACAACATCAACCACAACCACAGCATCATCAACAACACATCAACAACAACAACAGTATCAACAACAACATCAACGACAACGACATCAACAACAACATCAACATCAACAACAACATCGACAACAATAATATCAACAACAACAACGACAACAGCAATTTTTTATTTTCCGCCACATTACATTTTACACTGCATTTTCAGAGTTTACATGGGAAGATGGACGAGGGCTTCCTGAATATCCATTATGCTAAACACCCGGGAACCCCTTTGTTAGCTTTATTAAATTTCTTAAGGTCGGAGTAACCAAACTACCAACAACAACAACGACATCAACAACAACAAAAACAACAACAAATTTTTCTTTTGACATAACGTTACATTTTACGCTACATTTACATTTTACATTTTTAGATAGATGAGGGTTCCTGAATAACTGCTAGGATAAACAACCGGGAACCCATTCACTAATAATATCTATATTAAATTTATAAGGTTGGAGGGCATTTGTCTTTTACATGGTAAGATGGATGAGGGCTTCCTGAATAACTGCCAGGAACCCATTCACTAACAATAACTATATTAAATTTTATAAGGTTGGAGTGCATGACACCAAAATATAACTGTGCAAGATGAACACGGGTCTAACATAACAAAAAGTAAAAACTTCAAAATTTTTGAAAAAAAAAGAAAAATAATACATAAGAAATTAGTAGTGTTGTAATTACAAAATGACAGTTTTTTATATTTTCTTTATCCTAGTTATATCATAAACATTACAGAAAATATCTCTGTACATTAAAATATTATAGAAATATAATATATATCAATTAGCCAGACAATCGGACGTTTGTCACGTGTTAGCCAATCAGTGCATACTGTTTTCGCTCGTCTTAAGGCACCATCCCTGTTATCACGTGTTATCAGTCAGCCAATCAGCTCGAACTGTTCTACCTAGGCTAAAAGGATCATCCACAAGTCGGCACGAAATTAGTATCAAGGGCTGTTATCACGTGTTATCAGTCAGCCAATCAGCGTGTGCTGTTTTACCTGCTTTAAAGGCACCATCCCACAAGGCGTCACTAGCAAGTGCTGTTATCACGTGTTATCAGTCAGCCAATCAGCGTGTGCTGTTTTACGTGCTTTAAAGGCACCATCCCACAAGGCGTCATGAGATTAGAGCAAGTGCTGTTATCACGTGTTATCAGTCAGCCAATCAGCGAGTGCTGTTTTACCTGCTTTAAAGGCACCATGCCAAAAGGCGTCACGAGATTAGAGCAAGTGCTGTTGTTTGCTCGTTCTTTGAAACGAATTCCGGCGGCAAGTAAAACATGATACAGACTTCTGGTTATTGTATTAAAAAAAGGAGTTACTTACCAGCCCTTTACAACTCTAGCTGATAAATGCATTCGAAGATGACAAATTTACAATGTACCAAGACTATTTTTGCGAGCTTATAGTGAAAATTAAAAATGGCGGTCATTTTGAGATCTTTTTGTGCGCGTGAAATCTTCTGGGATAGCGCAATTTGATCAATCCATCATACCGAAAGATGACGGTTGTACATTTGACTACAATGCCTTGCAAACCAAATGCAATGAAATGCTGACGTGGAAGAAGGTGTCCATGCACTAACAACACTGTGTATGCTAGGTTTGAAGATTTTATGAGCGTTTTTCATGGTTTTTTTTGCGCACTAGGAGTTATGGGTAAATGTGCCAGTCGCCATCCTTTTTGTTACGGTCAATTGCGTTACGTCGCTAGCGTGCGACAACCCTTCATTCCTTGGTACACTATCTGTCTACGTTAGCGAGTAGACTGAATATGTCAGGCAACGGTCTTTTATCACGTGTGAGTGAGTGCCGTCTTACTTACTCGAAAGGCGTCATGTGGGAAGAATGAAATATAAAACAGACAAGTTCTGATAATTAAATTCAACAAAGAAGTTCATACTAATAAATGCATTCAGTGATGTCGAATTTCAATGTATTGAACCTCTTTCCACGACGAGTGAAGTTTAAGAATGGCAGTCATTTTGAAACCTTTTTTGCGCGCAGTGTCTTCTGGGATGGTATCATATGGTCAATTCAGCTACGTTTGATCAATTTTCAATGTGTTGAACATTTCTTGACACGAGTCGAAAACTCTCCCTGTGTGCGCCTGAGTCAAATTAGGAAGCTTACGACCTCAGAATGCGCATGCGTGTGGAAGGGCCCATTTAAAACAACGTTGAATAGGAATACATTTCCTCTCTCAACTGTATTTTCGTAATTCGTAAGCTTACTGCTTTCACCTCGACGCACACGCGACAATTTTCCTCTCGTCACAGAAATATTCAACACCTTGGTTACAGAATCAGTCTGGGAATGAAGTTTTGTGCAGCTGATACTGTAGCTATAGTTTGCGCCGGGCTCAAAGCTCTTTATTGATACGTAATGGTTATAGGACTGCCTGGAGTCCAATTCGGTCTGTAATCATTTCGAGTGATAAACAAATTTGATTAGGCTGAAAGCCGATTTGAGGAAATTGTTATTTTTGTAACAAATAATAAAATCGACCAAAACTTCAGCTTGTATGCAATCTCACAGCGCAGAGAATTGTTTTGTCAGCCCTTAATTGATTTTATTATACGTTTTACCTACCGACCGACACAGTCTATACTTATACAAAAAAAACTATTTACCAAGTGGTGTTTTATAGCAGCCTTATAACTGACAGAACTTTTGATGTCAAGTAAAAGTGATTTACTTTTTCATACATAGGCACGCATGCACAGAGGATGTTTGTAGAGTGACGGTTGTCTTTTGCTTTGCAGGTACAAACCACCAGAGGGTGGTTTTCCAGGAGCGGGAATCTATCGCTTGGTTGGTGCACTGAAAGCTGCTGTCTATGAAATGAATGGTGTCAGGAGACTGTAAGTATAAGACAAAAAAATTGCTTAAGGAAACCTGCACTAAAAATTATGATATAGATTTGATATAACATTCGCTCTGATTGGTCCAAAAGCGTGCTCCCTCACAATATGAAGCAAAGTTGCCATAACAACTATTACGAGGGAAATAAAATGGCAGCGTCCCAGTGCGACTTGCTCGACTTTTCTTTTATATTTCAACTTGGGAAAATGAAGAAGACTGCGCTATTGCCATTGCTGACTTAGTCTCCAACTATAAAATCCTGCATAGAAAAATCTGAACGAAGATTTACCGAGCTCTCTGCTTCAGAAGTAAACAGCATTGACATTGTTTCTAAAGCCGATCGATTACTGTGCAAGTCAGTCACATCGACAAAATGAACATGGAGAAGTTTATCTATAATATAAAACAAATAGAACAGCTTTTCCCGTGCTCCGTACAGTAATAAAGCACTTATCTAACAGTACGGAGCACAGGAAAAGCTGTTCTATTTGTTAGATACGTTGCCTGCTAATTAAAAGAACTTGCTGCAACTGATTTCAGTGTGGTGTGAAATGTTATGATTGAAAACCGTCGCATTAACGAGAAGTGAGCAAAAACTCTTCAGTATTTTGTCGATGGATGCCGCCATCTTGAATTTTGACGTCACTGCGGTCGGGACGAGATCTCCGCGTGTACTGCTTGCGGTCTTTGCAGCCTGTTCCACTCATGATCAAATCAAAATGGTGGAATGGAAGCGTTTGCTTTTGCTGTGACTTCTTTCAGGTTCGAGTCAGAATACTCGACAGATGAAGATCGTTTCTCTTCAGAGGACACTCTTGCAGCCCACGCGAGATCCCTTCTCGAGCACAGTAACATCGAAATTCAAGATGCCAGCATCGATTGTTAATGCGACAGTTTTTGGCCCAGAATATCATAGCACAAATCGGTGCAGCAAGGTCTTTTACTTTGCCGGTAATGTATTTTTTCAATACAGGTTTCAGCAGACCCCTGTTATTTCGAACTTGTTTATCTCGAACTGAGCAAAATCATGTTTCCGGTGGATTTATCCCAATCGCGCAGTTTGTCGATCTATATATTCAGTCAATATTTATAGCCGGGGTTGGGGCTGAAGAGAAAATGGTTGGGTAAAAGAAAATGTGAGGTACTTTAGGTTGGGTAAAATGAAAATTATACTTAGAAATGGTTGGGTAAAGGAACAAATATCAAAATAAAATGTGTCAAATTCAATGATTTATTAGTTGGCTTTGAAGGTACATGAAACTCATTCTGTCTTTCAAGTAAATGAACACACGTACTGTAGATTGAACATTTGCATTTGAAACTGCTGTTTGTATTCTCAGCTCAAAGTTACTGGTTCTTGAAAGAAAAGCGTGTAGTTGACATTCCCCAAGATGTATCGTTTTCTCGTTGTTTAGAAACTAAAGCCGAACAAACCATGTTATATTTCAAAATTTACCTTTTATCGTCTCTTAATATAGCATAAATCGATATAAAAAATGTGAAAACCCTTACAGAAACGGCAGTCTGAGTGATTTTAGCCGTCGCGTGACTACTGTTTCCGTTTGGCGAGAGCTTTCAACGTGGCGCTTGATGTCCCTACTCTTTTTTCAGGGTTCCTACGGTCATGAACAGTCATGGAATTTGAAAATGCATTCAGTTCCAGGCCTGGAAAAGCCATGGAATTTAGGGGAAATTGGTGAGGTCATGGAAAAGACATGGAATTTTATATTTTCTGGGACTTTATCCCTGCTGAATAGAATTATATTATAGTGTTTTACTTAAAATTAAAAAAACCTCGTGTTATACTTTGTTGTTTTCAAAGTGGAACTGGCATTGAAGTTTGAAATAAAGAAATACATAACCTGTTCTGTTGTATTAAGTTCATTGAGGTCTTGGCATTTTTTGGTCATGGAAAAATGGAAATGGGTCATGGAAAAATCATTGAATAACATTCCTCATTTTGAGTGGGAACCCTGTTTTTCAGCAAAAGATACCGCATTTTGAAGGATTTTATGTGAAGTTCTAGTTCTTTGTATTTTTCCATGCAGAGACGGAGGCTGGTTTTTGGATCGGGAAATCAAGACCAAATTTCTGAGCTACTTTCATCTGCAAATGGCATTTAACAAATCAAAAAGGTAAGTACGCAGTAACTACGTTGTATAAATGAAGACTTCACTCCTTGGTGAAATGGGTGCATTTTCTCTAGGATTGTATGGCAGGGATGAATCACACAAGCTGATTGGCTTATCATCTAATGACGTGTAGGAGGAAGTGTTTGAAGCCGGCACGCGCACGTCTCAGACTTTCCCACCAAATAGTTGTGGTTCGCCAGTTGATTGACAGAGCACTGAAATGGCTTACTCGCACGCGAAACTTTAGCAAAAGTCGAACCAAGTTTACTTATCAGCTTGTAAGATTCATCTCTGCTATGCGATTCAAGGAAAATTCACTGCCTCACTCGGGTATTCCCTGTTAAATTTCACTCGAAAAATCATATTAGAGCTGTCATTGCCTGACTTTGCGATAGTTTTTTCCATGAAATTGATCGTGGAATTGCATAGAAGAGATGAATCACGCAAGCTGATTGGCTAATCAAGCACTTGAGGAGGAAGTATTTAACGTGGAATTGCACTAGTGCGTATTCAGCATGGAATTGCACTCAACTTGAGCCGCTCGCGCACCCTCAAACTTTCCCGCCAAAAGTTGTGGCTCACCAGTCGGTTGACAGAGCACTGAAATGACTTTCGCGCGCTCGCTTTAATTTTCCAGGTCAGCAAAATCGATCCAATTTTATATATACACTCATTAATTTATCTTGCGAGATTCATACCTGCTATACGATTCAAGGAAAATTCACGGCCTAACTCGGGTATTCTCTGTTAAATTTCACTCAAAAAACCATATTGCATTCATCGTGGAATACCCTCGTTAAGGCAATGAATTTTCCTATAGAATCTGTCAGGCTGGACGGCATTTGATGACATCTGTAAATTGTCACGGGATACTGACTAAAACAATAGTTTGTTGCTTAGCAAACCACAGTCACCATGTTGGGGATCCCAACTGTCTCACCCTTCTTAGCCCCAGCCAGTTTCAGGATGCATCTTCTCCTTACATTATCCACACAGAATAAGGTAATGAGAATAAAGGGATTGATCATGCAAGAAAAACTACCCACTTTAAAAGCAAAGTTCTTCCAAGCTTTTTTACAAAGAGACTATGGAAACAGTTAGGAGATTTTAGCAGCACGTCAGTTGTAGTGTTGGGACTGCAAGGATTCACAATGTACATTATAAAATAGGTTTTATTATATGGCTGGGTCATTTCGATCGCGCGCTGCGATTGGTCAATTTCAGGTCCGTAAGTTGCCGTACGGGCCTCTCTCTCTCGAGCGGCCGTCATTTGAAAGTTTGCTTATATTTTTCAACAAAACCATATAATAAAGATCTTATTAGCCTTGTTTGCTCGGTTTCGGATCCTTGTTTTTTCCTTCCCAATTTTATGACCTTCGCGCTTCGCGCTTGGGCCATAAAAGGAAGGAAAAAACTCGGTCCATAACTTACCGTACGGACCTCGCACTCGGCTAATAAAAGGAATATCATATATATGATTGGCTAATGGATGGCACAAGTGCTGTTTTTAAAAGTACAAGGTTTTCAATTCCAATTGTTCTAAAACAAATGTTGGTTATCTGTACGGACTGTAATATATAATATATAAACACTTCTTGGAAATTGTCAGAGCACTCGAGAAGCAAGAAAAACACTCATCGTCACCATCTCTGGTGTTCTATGACTTGGGGTATTGTATAAAGCTTCATTATACACTTATGTTTATTTTCATTACCATCTCCAGTTTTATCATAGTGCCCTTTGTGTGTCATGCAGTTGTGATTGTTCCCATTGCAAACAAGACAGTTATCCTCCTTGGCGTCAGATCCAAGAATGAGATCACATCCCATGGGCTGTCAAAACAAATACAAACATTGTAGAACTGGTTCAAAATGAATGTGACCGCTATCCGTTACTTATGATTAGTTACAGAGTTGTGTTTGATGTGAGCGACATCTAGTTGTCTGTCCAATTGTAGGGAGTTGGAGCAGCGACGACGGCGCGGCAACTTCAACGAGAACGGCACAAAAATAATGGAGTTAATTACAAAATACAATAACCGCACGTTGGAATGCAACCAGCTGGCCACTTTTCAACTGTCGTCTTGAAAAACAGAACGTGAAAACCTCAGCTTCGGGTTCTGCAGCGAACGAGAACGCCAAAATATAAGCAAACGTGATATTCGTTTGGCTTCTATTTTGCCATTAACTGACCTTCATGACAAACATTAAAGAACAAAACGGAATTTTATCGACAAGAAAAACAAATCGAGAACTTAAAAATTCAGCAGCCGTTCTCGTTGACGTTGCCGTCGTCCTTGCTTTAAACTTCCTACAATGCATAAAGGTCATCTTACAAGGTTTCCTGAGCTCTCATTCTGAAGGGAGTGATTTTGCATTAAAATTGCAATATTTCTAGTGCTAAAAGACCAATTTCGTGATGACAGCAAAGATTACAGACAACGTCGTAATGATGATGATGTTGTTGATACTAATATAATTGATAAGAATGATGATGCTATTTGTGATAACGGCGATGATAATGATGTTATTGGTGATGTTGAAGCTAGTGATGGCGGCAGTGGTGATGATGATGCTACTAATGATAAAATTGTTAATGATGCATGATGATGTTAATGGTGATGTTGAAGCTAGTGATAGCGGCAATGGAGATGATGATGCTATCTGTGATACTGGCTATAATAATGTTATTGGTGATGTTGAAGTTGGTGATGGCACCGAATGGTGATGATGATGCTACTAATGATAAAATTGTAGATAATGATAATGTTAATGGTGATGTTAATAATGATGATGATGACAAAAATATAGAGATTGGACACATACCAAACACGTTCCGTTGACACATATGTTGTAAGGGTTCTTTCCACATGTCGTTCCGTCAATCACCTTTGGGGCCCAGTTAACATAGAAACCCCTTCTCTTGGGCATACAATGTAACCCACACTTGGCGTGACCTACCAACAGCAAATCAGACAATCATGATCAGTTTATCACTGTTTTCTTTACCTTTGAAAACGTCTCGTCGCTTAGAAGTTATTTTGAGATAATGACAATCAAGTCAGGTTGTTAGAAACAACTGAAGACTGACAACAAAGCTTTCTGCACGTATCTAAGGCTCTCTTTGACACAAATCTTTTAGTAAACAACGAAGGTAATAAAGTGAGTAGAACCGCGGAAGCTTGTGATTGCACTTAGACGTCAAACCTTACAATGTGGTCGGTAAACTTTATTTTGCACTCGAACTTATTACTGATTATTTATATTTCTTCGGAAGTGTATTTACTAATAACAAGTAAGCATCTAGAATAACGAAATATATTATATACTATGTTGATAATAATGAAGCCTACGAGTACCTGTATACGAAGGGGGTATGGGTATGTAACTCATCGTGCATGTATGTAACTCACTGTGCAAGTAACTCACCGTGAATGTAATCCACACGGTATGTAACGCACCGTGAATGTAATCCACTTGGTATGTAATGTACCGTGTATGTAACTCACTGAGTACGTAACTCACCGGGTACGTAACACACCATGTATGTAACTCACTGGGCAAGTAACTCACCGAATACGTAACTCACCGGGTATATATGGCACCCACTGATACAACTGACCCCTGAAAAGACGGTTGTTGAATACTGTGCACTGTTCAGAACGAAAATCTTTCGCTCCTTCCGGACAATCCTTCGAATGAAAGAAGAACACTATTACTGTCAAAACTCCAATTTATGAGCAAATTCCAACAATTTTACCATCAGCTCGCTGGTTTCAAATCGAGGCTAATAATGAGAACGTATTAAAGCTAGACTACAAAACAGTAGTCCAGTTCTGCCCCCATTTTTTCTTCGCTCTCCGCTGCGCTCCGGGGGGCTGGGCCCCATGTTGTCCGCGTGGGGCCCAGGCCCCCGGAGCGCAGCAGAGAGCGAAGAAAAAACGGGGCTCGCGTTTACTATTTCCAGTCTCCTATTCGCGATCGTAGTATGATTTCTAATCTTCGGGAGAGAGAGAAAACTGTTTGCAGTCTACATTGAAGCAAATGTATCTAATATATCTCAATGCAAATGTTATTAAAACTTTGTGTGCAAGCTACGGAAGTTGATAGGAAGTTCCAGATTCAATCCCCGGCCTACTCGAGGGTTGAACTTTATGTCATCTTCTTTTGTTCGCCCGTGGACGGGAACGTGATCTTTTTTCACTCGCCAGTGAACGGAGACGTGATTTTTTTTGCTCGCTCATGGACAGAGACGTGATCTTTTTTTGCTCGCCCGTGGATCGAGACGTGATCTTCTTTTGCTCGTCCGTGGACGGAGACGTTCTGTGGTGCGACTTAAAAGAATCCACACACTTCTCGAAAAGAGTAGGTTAGTGAATGGACAACGATAATTGTAAAGCGCTTTGAACATATTATTACGGATTTTTTTTTAAAGACAGTCGCACAAACCAGTTTCAAGGGACCGACAAACCCTATGCAGACGAAATCAATGACTTTACGTCCCAGTTAAAGACGGTGAACTGAAAGAAAGAAACACAAAGACAGACAATGGACAATGAACGACTAGGAATCAATTCTTGGACCAGGCCTGTAGCTGGGCAAAATGTTTTGGGGGGGCCCAACTTGGCCGTGCGGGCGCCGAAGGCGCGAGTTGCTTTTTGCGCGAAATATAGGGTGGTCCGGGGGCATGCTCCCCCGGAAATTTCTGAAATTTTATTCCTGAAATCGCTAAAAATGCACCAAATTTTAAAACCTAGTACATATATTCTACCTTTTC
>JANSTR010151652.1:0-10807 GCA_025434805.1 Antipathozoanthus remengesaui | reverse complement strand
AGCCATGTCTGGTTTATTTGAATTTTAATGTATGTGACTTATTAGGTTTGCAAAATGAGTAGTTAAATGAAAGAAAAACTAGCCTATCTTGTTGCCATGGTAACCAAAATTCAATTATGTGATCTTGTTTGTCTAATTATATCACAACACGTTTTACAATAATGATTTGTTGCCAAAAAAGTGGATTTTAAATTTTTTTTGCTTATTAGTAGTGGACCACCTTAAATTTTAAAATAAAAACTTGTGTAAAAAAAGTCTGTTGAGTTTCAGTTTGTGTTGTTTTTTCGTGCGTAAGGAAGACTCGCGTTCACGATCAAAACAAAGTTTGGTTATTATTCAAGTTAAACATTGTTCACACCATATTTTGTGATGCTTCTGAATTTTTTTTGGAACTGCTTTAAATAGGAATCTCACAAACATCATTACAATGGGAAACCGACTCCATTTTGGATTCGAGAGAGGAATGTGTCACGGAGGTGGTCTATTGCGTGATAGACCATGAGTAAGATAGCCATATATTTTACTCCAGTGACAAACAATGTTGCACTGTCGACCTTTTGCCGATTCCATGATCTTGTGTCTTAATATAACAAGATACGTTCTCGGCCATTGCTTTGCCTCGAGTGTGTTTCTGACATGCATCTTGTCAAATTTTGGCCGATTCTTAACCTGACATTCTTACAAAAATGGTTCTTGTATAAAAAGGAGTGTACAACTGATTCTATTGCTTCCTATATTGCTTAAGTATCTTAATTGGGAGATTATCCCTTTTATTTGTCATAATGTTAAGTAAAAATTCCGAAATGCTGCTGCTTGTATATATCGTCATTTTATATTGTTATGACTACACATATACAACTACATTGTTTCCTTAAAATATAGATCCATAATTTATAAATATTTGAAATTGGACATGCTTATGCAAAACCAGCCGGAATCACTGACAAATTGTGCTTCGTAAAAAGAGGATATTCCAAGGCCTCTCGGACATACGAATTTTCATTTGCACGAGTCAGCGCAGCAAACTTGACACAAGAAGAGAAATTCCCTATCTCCAAGCAGTCATAGCGATTTATTACGTTGCCATAGCAACGGTGTTATTTTCGCTTGTGAATATATTAGGATTTCGCGCGAGATCCTACCTGGTATTTCACTGGTGTTTATATAATAAATTATGAGTGAGATACCGGGAAATATGCCACGCGTCACTTGTATTTTTCGTAAACACACGAGCCTTTAGGCTTTTCCCTTGCTGACGGTTTTCCAGATGCAGCTCTTCTTTTGTTATTAACGTCAATCTTCTCTTCAGTCTTGTTGCTAGCTTTTTAACCCTAGATCGAAGGTATGAAGGAAAGAAAGTTACACGAAGGCATGAGGGAGGAGGGGGGTCAATCGGACCCCCTCTATTTTCAAGTCATCAACCGATTGACCTGAAACTTGGCATGTGTAATTACTGCACAGTATATTTCCAATTAAGTGTAGTCACGTGGCCATTTTCTGGTTTCCATGACAACCGTACCGGAGAAATGACATTTCCAAGTGCAAAACTCGTGTTTTTCAACAAAATTCAGTCATTCGATATAAAGCTTTGCAGTTGTAGCCAATGTGCAATAATCTTTTAACTAATTAAAATCACGTGATTTCTAACCATGAAAATATACATTTTGGAGTCTCAATTCGATAGTGAGAGGGAAACTATCCACCATAACATGTTGCAAACGGTTAGGAGTAATATTTCATTTGTCAGAGTAGTTGTACATGATCA
The DNA here is from genome assembly GCA_025434805.1 of Antipathozoanthus remengesaui. NCBI lineage: Eukaryota > Metazoa > Cnidaria > Anthozoa > Zoantharia > Parazoanthidae > Antipathozoanthus > Antipathozoanthus remengesaui. The sequence goes on along the minus strand of JANSTR010151652.1, from coordinate 9,042 downwards.
CCTACCCATTCTGCTGATCAATAAAATTAATTATGTTGCCATAGTAACCACTTTCAAAAATCCAAATGGCGGCCATCAGTCTAAAAACAATTGCAAATATGAATTTTCACTGCACAATATATCTAATACACAAAATATATACGTTGCAGTCATTTTTTTGTTTAAAAAACAATTAATTTTAAAGGAAAACGGCGAGTTTCGAAACTTCCTGTGATGACGTCATCAGCTATGACGTCACTTAATTACACTCAAAAGATGTGTTTATAATTTAAGAACTGTTGTGCCAGAGCTTTTGGTAATCGGTAAAATAGCGCATTTTTAAACCCAAAAAAAAACCAAAGGGGGAGGGGTCATTTTTGATCCCCCTTCCCATGCCTTCTAGGGTTAATGTTGCATTTGTGGAAAGGTTAATGGACTTTCTAAACGATCCAAAGAGAGAACTGTTTAAAGGAACTTCCCCGATAAATGTTTCAAACAACACAACTTCCAAAAATATATTTGCCATGAGGGCTTATTTTACAAACACAACTTATCCCGCAAATTAAATGTGAGCTGGTGTCGTATTTCCGGGTTACTCTATAATACGGACAGCCTCTAATAGAGTTTGCTCAGTTTTTTCCATTTCTCTGTTAGACAGGTTTGACTGTACTGTGATATTAAAATGACGCGTTGCGATATTGGCTGCCGAGCGAAAAGAAGGCAGCGACTCTAATCGTGTCGGTGTTCTTTCTCTGTACTGTGTCTGCGGGACCGAGCGGCGATCAGCGTTCGGTGTCTGCGGGTGTCAACTGAAGATATCTGCATAAAAAACACTTTGCTTTTGTTTCAAGAATGAAAGGGGGTTGAAATATTGGACAACAGATAACAACCAACTGTAACAAGAAAATCGGCAGCACCTCACTAACGGATCGTTACAACTAGTTTAATAACCTTCTCTAACATGTAAAATAACTTGTTGCGATAAATTGATTACGTGTTTGATATATTTCATTCGCTCGCTGCATGTTGTTTAACCCTATCTGACCCGGGGGGCATGAAGTGCGCCCCCCTCCCCCCAAAGTAGTTTTTCATGCATAACTCTTATGACATTTCCTAAAATTTTATGGAGATCTTTTGGTGGGTGTTTTGTAAACATATACCAAACGCCGTTGCCATGACAACTAATAAACAAATCATTTATTTTGAGTTGGCAAGAAATTCAAAGAAGATAACAAAGAGGGAGAATCTTGGAAATACGATAATACTTCCAAACTCTGACTACTGAAGCTAATAAGTCACTTGAAGTCTTCCGAGAACATATTTGGGGAAAAAACAAATCTACTTTAAACCTTTGAAAATGACTTACCATATTTTCTCCCTTCAAGCTTCAATAATGCTTCTCTCTCTAAAACTGTCTCGCGTTGGAATACTGCCCCAAAAGGCGACCCGTAACTTGGGGGACTCGACCTCTCGACAATATTCGGACTCATTCGTGAAGACTCGTTGCTATTTTCGCTTATTCCTCGGAGTGGCGATTCTTCGCCTTCGATACCGAGCATAGATTTATAAGCCGGGGCGTCAAAACTTATCGTTGTTTTGGGCGTGGGAGGTCGAATAAACTCGTATTCTTGGTGTAATTTTTCTACTGCGTCTTCAAAAAGTCTCCGTTGGCCTACCGGTAAACCCATTTTAGATATGTCCTCTTTTTTCAAAGCCAGAACCGCTGGTAAACAATCCACTTCGTGAGTAGAAACTAAGACATCAATCGTACTTTCATTTAAGAATGAGTCTTTTGCCCAAGCCCTGAAAACCTCCAAACTCCTAAATGTGCTTCTTCTTTTCAACTTTCCGGGAGCATTCGTCGCTGAAGGGATTTCCTCGGTGCTTTCCCGAAACTTGCCTAATAAATACGTGGCCATTATAAACAATTTAGTTTCGCTCAAGCGCGCACTTCTTTTCAACAACTTGCAAATTTAGCTCACTCTTTAATGAACAATAGACTACCGATTCTCTGGAAAACAGATGTGGAGATATTGTTAAAGTGAGACAACGTCATCGAATAAATTTGCCTCAATATCGATTATTTTCCGGTCAAATGCTTTATGTGGTGAAGAAAAAACAATTAAAGATAATGAACTTTTTATGCAAGTTCCTGTAATGGAAATATTGCTTGCATCTGCGGAAGCACAATAAAATAGCTGTTATCTTGGTTGTACATGAATTACCACAACTTGTCAAAGGCGATAAATCCTGAAGAATTACTCACTTTTCTCTCATTCGCCCTTTTCACTCTTTTGTAAGCTACCATAAATTTTATAATTTAACGACAATTGTAAAAGAACGGGGAAGACCTTCAAAAAATCGTACTTTTGTATTTAAATTTTCGGATCATTTTTTCTTACAGCTTTGTAAATCCGGTAAATGAGAAACCCGAAACATTAACAATAAGAAATTGAAACCAAAATATTTTATTTCTTCACTGCATAATCTGAAATGACAATTTCATGCAAATATTATTGTATGTCGTTTTACGAAAGTTTTAAAATTGTAAACATCGCTTGAACAAGATAGAAAAAAAACTAACTATCTAAAATACTTGACCACAAGAAATGACAAATTTTATAATTATAGCAAAATATTGTCTGAAATGCGCGCGCTGTTTATTAAACAAAACTTCAAACGAAACTCTAAAAATCTGCTGAACTCCAAGAGGTTTCTTACTCAATCAGAATGTTAGCACTAAATCTTTGTTCTCTTCTCCATAACAAGGTGATGATATCAACTAGGATTTGCCTGGTTCGCCCGCTCACTAAACAGTATAAATTCAATCTCTAAAAAAAATACGAAACAAAACTCCTCACAATTTATTCAATGGAAAACTAATTTATATAATGAAGAGATAAAAATATTGCGTTTGACAGCATCAGTTTGACACATATATAACAATGGACATACTGATATCAGACATATCAAAGTACATCTTATAATTCTTTACAAAATTTAGATCTCTGATTCAGAAACTGTTCGAAGTACAACTTGCTAAAAGCCATTTGATAAAACACGAAACACCAATAAGATCGTAAAAACATACAAATATTACGCTAAACATGTCATTTAGAGGCAAATTATCGCGAACAGTACATCACTACATGACCAGGAGTTCATCAGTTCAGTTTGTGACTTGCTTGACTTATAGTTATATTTCGCGGGTTGACTATACTATAGTGATAGAGTAAAATGAAAATTGAGTTGTAAAACGAAGCAAGCAGGTGCATAAGATTTTGGTCTAGTTTATCAATCGAGCTTTGCTGGACAAACGTATGTTCAAAAAACCAAAAGCCGCGAAACATGACACGATTGATATCGAAGTAAAAGTCTGGCACATTAAGTGTAATGACTAATGGCGTACATGTGTGATGGCGTACGTGAATCAAATAAAAAGCTAAACCGGTCGTTTATCGACTTTTATGATTTTTCCGAAGTGAATATTCGACATATTAGCACGTGGCCTCCGTCAAGTTTATGTCGTAGTATTGCTTTTATCGCCGGGTAATGTGTTTTAACTCTTGTCGGTCAGTATTCGTTACGGAAGTATACCGGTCATACAGCGTACAGATGTAAAAAGTTGCGTCCTTTTACCGCCGTGTGGCTGCATCTTTCACTATCACTGACTGACCAGAGGCAGAGTTGACGTCCGACATCTTCTGGGATGTCTGTTATTGAATGGCACATCACCGGCAACCTGAATGCGTTTGTATTTGCTCAAAATCTATATTCCGTATACTGACCCAACTGACATTCTGTTCTGTGTTGCGTTTATTATGAAGTCTCTGCAGCCGAGCACGCGGGAAAACCGAGGGAAGGTCCCGCAGGTATGGGGACGCTCGCGCAGAAAAAAATTGTTACTTTGAAAGTGCCCATCTCCAAGACCAAATCTGTTTTTGGCATCCTCATAAAGTTTGACCATTTCTCATTCTCGATGCAGTCTTGGAAACGAATTCATTTTTGTAAGAAAAAACAGTAAGTACATGGATCAGATACTGGACGTTTTATTGAACTGAACAAATTTTACTAGGTGAAAGGGCTGAACTAACCATATATCGGTTGTGAAGAGGCGCTAAGCACAACGGGAGTACTTTGAAATACTTACAAACCAAACTCTTAAATGTTACGATTTACTGCAGCATATTTAGCAAATTTGAAATGACTACACACTTATTAATGTCTGCTTAGTCCGGAAGGAAAAGGTTTTGTTTCCCCAAGAGTAATGATGCTTCCCGAAACGAAACAGCAAGACTCCGCGCGGTTAAATAAAACAAACTCGTTTCACGAGGAACTAACATGAAATGTTTTGTAAAATAGAGAGACTTTAGTTTGAACAGCGATAACAATTTATTGTAAAGCAATAACTGAAGAAGACAACTGTTATCTCGCGTGAGGTCGACAATTCAATATTTCATAAAATCAACCAATGCTGCGAAGAAGTACTCGTAAGGTCTGCTATCTTAATTCCAACCTTACGGCGCGGAAAATTGTTTTATAAACCCTTGGTTTGTTTTATTATACGTTTTACCTACCCGCCGACGCAGTCCCAAGAGCTCGGGATAAATTAAAATTACTTCAGGCCACGTGACTAAGAATAAACCAAAATAAAAACCAGTGTTTTCCCGGCTATCCAACTTATAAATATATATGTCATATATGTATCGAAGAATCTATTTTTTACACGGGACAGATGTTCAATTTAAACCGTCAGTGCATGCTTTGCCCTTTAATAATAATAATTTTCCTTACCCTATACTCTCCTGAACATACCCACTGTTCTGTTGAAAAGTTCATACCCTATCTTCTAAAAACACATAAAAAACCAATCTCCTCGTCCATCATACTCCCTAACCGCTCGCTATCATATTATTATGAATAATTCAAGCATATAAATATTGTACTTGTATTAAGTGCTCTGTAACAACAAATGATTCTAGCAACCGAGAGCACTGTTCTACTACTACCCCTCCAAAACTACTGGAGATGTTTTATAACATTGTATTGCATGTTATGTCATTAAAATGCTTGTACTAATAACTATACTATATCATATTACCTGCATTGCATTATATTTCAGGTTATCATACCAGACTATATTGCACTGTATTGCATTGATTGTATAATTAACATAATCAGGACCAACAAAGATATACTACCCACCCCACCCCCCTCCATTTTTCAAAAATTGAATAAGTCAGCAAGTTCTTTCCAGCCCTAGCCTCCCTCATACAAGTCACTTGTCAGAAATTGTTGCAAACTTGTAAAAAGTTACTGACAAAATGTATTTTCAACCCCCCCCCCCCCCTTCACTTTCAAAGTAGCTGTAGAATGCCTGAATAGATCTACAGTTTTACAGAGACATTAAGCATGTTAAATTCTATCCATCAATGCTTATTTACATTTCTAAATATTATATGGCAGTAAGCTATACATACTTTCCTTGCAATTTTTTGATAAATTTTATGGCAGAAGGGTGTAAGCCACAGCGAAAATCAGTCCATCCATCATCAAAGCATACTAGCATGTGAACTATTGTGGGAACTGGTCTCTTCATACGGTACTATGCCACTTCCATCATTTTTGCACTACATTCTTCAATTACTGGCACATTCAGTTATTTGTTCATTTTAATTTGTGTCAAAGAAACTGGTTATTATTTTGATATACAGACAAGATCGAGTAAAATAATTTCCATAAAGATTAAATAAAAGCTTCCAATTGAGAAAAATGCAGTGTTTATAAACAATATTAGAAAATTTGTTCAAGTTCATCATGTTATCTTAAAGGAGAATTTTTCTGATAGGGTTGCTCATCAGAAAAATTAGATTCAACCATCACTAAAAAATAACCCCTAAAAATACCAGTCACAATTTTTTTAAATTTTTTTTTGGACTAAGAAATCCAAAACTGTTTGCAGTGCTTTCAAAGCGTTTTTTTAGCCATCCCAAAATGAAGGGCAAATACAAGCTTCCACAATTTTTCATTGAAATGGCCAGACACCAAAAAGATAACATTAAATTCCCCTAAAGTTATGAATTTTACCCATTTACCCTTAAGAGAGACCACCAGCCATGATTTTAACCACCAAAAGTTACAGCATCCATTCAGTCAATATATTACCCAGGTTTTTCATGTGCATGCCTAAATGTCCGAGGATCACTAGCATTTTGCTTACCCTGGGTGCCAGAGGTTTTCTCACTCAGAGACTGTGGACCAGCGAGCACAAAGCCTGAACGACTGTGGCTACCATCATAAGCATATGCAAATAATAGAAAATTAAATTTCCCAGGGACTTCACATGTCTGACAAGCATATCACAACAAGATTAATAGTTAACCCAAAATAGTAAAATTATTGGTACAAGACAAATATGGGAGCAAAAATGGAAAGAAAGCAAATACAGTTGGGGAGAACTCTGAATTAAAAATCACCTTTAAATTATCTCAAATGTCCCTAATTGCACCAGAATACACAACTGACCTGCAAGCGCCAACTTGAGTAAGGACACTTTATTCGAGCTTTCAAAGATTTTAGGATAAGGATACGATACAAATCAGCTCAAACACATGGATACTATAAGCCATAAGTATTAAGGGTACTATCCTGAGCTTGGGTAGCCTGTGTAGCTGGCAGTTCCATTGCACAACTTATAAATATACAATCATTTCATTTTAAATCACAAGTAGATCACTAGCCATGTGTCCACATCTTATACTGTATATAATGGTTTGGTTTCAAGGGCCTGATATTAAGGTGGAGTAAAACTGCCTATGTTTTGCCAATAGAACCCCAAGCCAAATGCACCATGATTTCGGGTGAGGAACTACACAGTATTGAAATGGTGGCCCACAATGAGAACATATCCACCGAAAACACTTTCATACAAGCTTTCTTGGTCAAATACCTGATCACGAAACATCATTTTAGGACTACATAAAGCTTCAAGGGAGGCTAATTAACAATTCTAAGTTTAACATTCAAGTTTCAACACTGAATTTGTTCCCCTCAGACTCATCAATGATCAGGTACCACCAACTGATCGATCACCCCTCGGCCCTCCCCCCACAAAAAAAAGTGTTTAAACTCTCCCAGATTGTTATGCGGGAAGCAGGAGAGTAGAATCACAGGAGTGGAAGACTCGATTATACACTTATGCTAGCAGCTAAAAGTTACATATCTCACCTGAGTTTATATTGAAGACCTTGGGTGCGAGCACATTCACTGGCCGACTACGTCGTATATGTTTACATTTAGTATCACATTGACAAAACTGTACTCCGGTTATCTTTTGGGTGAGTATGCGCCACTGCTCTGTTCCTGGAAACCCTACCTTATATACCTACACTACACCAAATGCTGCAAATTAAGTGTACACTGAAAATCCCTAACCTATTCCAGACCAGCTAGATAAGATTATATACAATATGCAACAATTGTCAATTATTTATAGCTCTTGCAAACATATTTATTTAGCTTTTCGCAGTATTTTATACATCGAGCTCGAAATTTCAGCACAGGTAAGTAAGTACTGTACTTTTCTGTGTTCCTGCTAAATGATATCCTATCTCAGACCAATTCTCTACGATTTCTAGATCCTATCCTAGAGTATACGGCTCGAAAACCTCACCCTTCACACCCGCACATACCCGACCACACCCATATAGATTTATTAGCCTATATAGGTCTATATAGGTCTTACGCCTGCTCCATTCCCCATGGGCCATGGGTGTCCTTTGATGCAGTTCTCTTTGTTCAAAAGTCTTTGTCTTCTGACAATTCTTTTTTTGCATTTTAATGTATATTGTATTTTATGCATTTTATGCATTTTATTCTATACATTGTTATTCATTCAGTGTTTTTATCTACTGAAGAAGGAGCTGTTCTCCGAAAACGTTTTAGAGTTAAGTTATAAAATTATTACTGGTTTTTAAAAACAACATCTTAATGAAATAATGACCCCTTAAATGGAAGTACCCTTGCCAAAGAAAATTTCACATATTGCACACACATGGCAATCAGTTATAAAGCCAAAGTTCTCTGATAATGTTTCATCACAAAAGTTGCATCACAAAAGAGTATCGCAGTATGGGGCTTTTGTTTCCATATGACCTGCCGGATGCGGAAAGCTGAGTTGAGACTTGTTCGTAACGACGCATGCACTACAAAGTATAAAATTAAAGTGGCCAAAATTTTGTTTCTAAAACTGATAGTTGTGAGAAACTGTATACAGCCGAGGCTTCCTTTGCGCCTAAATCTCTTTAACTTTAAGCGACCAAGTTTCCAAAAAAAATGAAAGTTTTGTATCAGTGTATCAGTAAATAAGTAACTTTATTTAAGTCTCAATCTTCTAGCCGGGCATGAGCCCTACTAATCGGAGCTCGACTATCCCACTCGAAGGTGGTCGGAGAACTTACGGATCCCTGAGGGTCCGGTTTAACGTCTTAATCCGTGAAGACGCAAAGGTCTAACCATTTACAGTTATTAGACCAAAAGTAGCATCTTCTCCTCACGTACGTATACGGCAGACTGGCGCCTTGGCAGTTAGGAATGTATATTGTTAATAAAACACAAGAGTAGTAATGATCAAAACAGAAACTAAATCTAATTCTAATTCTAATTAATACTTGGTAAAGTTTTATAGCACATTCAAACCGAGGCAGTGCTTAAAGGGTGTTTAACAAATAAACAACTGAATAGACAAATACTTGAAGTAGAAAAAAGTACTAGCTGGAATAAGTATAGAGATAAATATGATTTTACAGAGATTAGAGTTTAGCCGCCACTTAAATGAGTCCAAACAGCTAAAAGTAACAATGTCTTCAGTTACAGCATTCAATTCAGGAACAGTCCTTGGGAAAAAGGAGTATTGAAGTTTGAAGTTTATTTTTGCCACCAGTAACTTATTTACAATGTGTATATATTGGAAAATAACTATATAGAGAAGGAAAATACGTGACGAGGAAGCCCAAAAGAAACCATGGGGCTTATATGAATTGAGCTTCCTCAACAAAGAATGAA